>ML661325.1:8526460-8789575 GCA_007570785.1 Antilocapra americana
AGGGAATGGGCTCACATCTAGAGTCGCATCATCAATAGGGAACGGTCTCTAGCATGTAGTCATATAGCACATCAATGACAGAGCAGTCCAGGACTTTCTCCCTGTGAGAACCTCGCCCGAGTTGACTGCTCTGGGGCTATTTCTCAGGTAGCCAGAGTCATTCCCAAGAGTGCTGAGCTTACACTAATCTCTGGAGAGTCAGGCAAATCCTGTCGGGCTCCGAAGTTTGCAAATGGAAGCCTCTGTTGTGGCAGAGAAGATTAATATTCTGGCTGGAGGGGTTGTAAATCCCTGGATCTTTAAGCAAATGTCACCTTTCTCTGCTGGACAGTTCAACAGAGGTAAGCGGAAAAAGAAAATGACTGTTAAAACCTTAACATCAAACTAAATATGTGCCATAGTTATAATTCCGGGGCTACTCGCAGAAAGAGCACAGGGTCCCTCAGTATGATGGCTGGAGGAGGAAGAAGTTCCACTATCAGCTCTCATCTTAATGGTGAGAAGAGGGAAGGCCCTCTGCTTCAGCGTGCAAGGCTGGAGTTACCCTTTGTCTCCTGAAGTTTAGCTTCTGATAAACATGAGGGACCAACAGAATTCTCTAGGCTTTGAAAGAAAAGAAAGTGAAGTTGCTCGGTCGTGTCCAACTCTTTGTGACCCCATGGACTGTAGCCTTCCAGGCTCTTCTGTCCATGGGATTTTCCAGGCAAGAGTACTGGAGTGGGTTGCCAATTCCTTCTCCAGGGGATCTTCCTCCCAGGGATTGAACCTGGGTCTTCCTCATTGCAGGCAGACTCTTTACTCTGAGCCACCAGGGCAGCCCTTCTAGGCTTTGAGGCAGCAATATGAAGATCTGAGTTAGCTTCCAAATGGGCTGAATACTTGCAAATTCCTAGGTCAAAGCCCTAATCTCCAATGTGATGGTGTTTGGAGGTGGGGTTTTGGGGAGGCAGTTGGGTTTAGATCAGGTCATGTGGGTAGAACCCTCATGCTGAGACTAAAGCTCTTCTAAGAAGAGAAAAAAAGCAATCTCTCTGTGTACACACTCTGAGGAAAGGCCTTGTGAGAATACAGTGAGAAGATGGCAGTTGACAAGCCAGTAAGAGGGCCCTTACCAAGAACCAGCTCTGCTGGAACCTTGACATTAGACTTCTTTCCTCCAGCACTGTGAGAAATAAATGTCTGTGTTTAAGCCGCCCAGTCTTTGGTAGGTATTTTGTTATACAGCCTGAACTAAGATAGCATCTCTGCTCAGGGTTCACTAGAGCCCTACTCAGGCTCCATGGCACAATAGAAAAGGCCCTGAAAGATGGAAAATGAAGCTGGAATTCTGGCTCAGACAGTTTCCAGCTGGTGATACTGGGCAAATTCTTTAACCTCTCTGATTTTCATTTTCTTTATCTTTGAAATGGGACTAAGAATAGTTGTTCTGTCTCTCTTACTTAGGAGTCAGGATCAAATGAGACCATGAATATAAAAGGGCTTACAAACTATAGGGGTTATTTCTGGCTATGGCAGAGTGAGGATGTCGACAAAATCTGTCCTCTCAAAAGGAGCTATAAAATTGAACAAAACTGACAAAACCACCATTTTAACACTCTGGAAATTGACAAAAATTATATATCAGTCTCACAAGTGCTTATGCTTAAAAAAACCAACTTCAAGAACAATGGGATTCAGTGATGTCACTGTTTGTGTTCTTTCCATCTTCTCCAGCTTGGTTAGTACAGAGGTTCTGCAGGGTAAGGCTGCATGAGGACTGGTAGCTTGGCTGCTGAATCTGAAGGGGCTCAGTTGATTTGGAGCAGTGGTTGGTGACCTAGGTCAGTGGCACTGTCGGTGGAATTATAATTGTAATTATAATCCTTGGCAGAGGGCAAGTAGGAAAGGCCAGTGGCTCTACAAGCACAAGGTCATGGTTGGGGCAAGCCTTTTCTTGGCTGAGATGTAAATAAAAGTGGAGTTCAGAATGGGCCCAAGCTATCTACATACCCCTGGTTGACCCCGGTCAACCCTGAAGGTGTGTGTAGGCATGGAAGACATGCAAAAGGATCAAATGGAAAGCAAAAGCAAGAACAGACTTAAAAATGACCTGAGCTTTGAATGTGCTCCTTGTCCACATACGCTCCATTGGCAGAACACTTGGCTTGATGTGTTTGAGTACAGTCTCTAGCCAGTCATTTGTTGGCCACTAGCTATGAAGATCTGGAGTAGGAAATGGCTACCCATCCCAGTATTCTTGCCTGGAGAATTCCGTGAACAGAGAAGCCTAGCAGGCTAGAGTCCATTGTGCCACAGAGTCTGACATGACTTAGCAACTGAACACAAGATATGCAGACAGAAGCTTAAGGGCAAGAATTAAAAAAAAAAATAGACAAGTGATCAAATTGTAGGAGACTGAAAAGATTTCACTGATTTAACCTATGCATGTTCTCTACAAAAAAAAAAAAGCAGGAAAAAAGAGTAGTAACAACAGTCTTCATGAAGGAAAATCAGACCCCAGAGTCCATATAATATAGTAGCTAAAATATCCAGTTTTCAACAACAAAATTACAAGACGAAGAAACAGGATGTATGGCCTCTAACCAGAAACAAAAGCAGTAAATAGAAATGGAGAATGTTCCTAAATGTTGAAGCTAGCAGATAAATATTACAAAGCAGCTATTTAAAAGTGTTCAAAGAACTAAATAAAACCATGTCTGAGAAATTAAAGTATGGCAACAGTCGACAAACAGACAATCTCAAGAGACAAAAATTTTAAAAAAACAAAGGAAATTTCTCGAGTTGAAGCACAGTAACTGAAACAAAAATTCACTAGAACAGCTCAAAAGCAGATTCCAGCTGGCAAAAGAAACACCAGTAACCTGGAAGATGAAGCGAGAGAAATTATCCAATCAAAAGAACAGGAAAATAAAAGTTTGAAGGAAAAGTAAACGGAACTTCAGAGACCTGTGGGATAACATTAAGCACACCAAGAGACATGCACTAAGGGCCTGAGAAAGAGCAGACAGAGAGAAAGGGCAGAAAAACTATTTGCAGAAATAACAGGTGAAATTTCCCCAAACTGGATGAAGAACACTAATTTACATATCTAAGAAACTCAATGAACCCCTGAGAAGACAAGTGCAAAGAGACTCAAATGCAGACACATGACAGCCCAACTGTTAAAGGCAAAGAGAAAACCCTGAAAATGATAAGAGAAAAGTGACTCTTTCTTTTTTTTCTTTTAATAGCAGAGCACCAGCACAACTAGTGGCTGACTTCTCATCTTAAGAGGACAGAAGAGCTGAAAGAAAAATAATTGTCATCCAAGAATGCCATATCAAACAAAACTTAACTGAAAAGTGAAGGCAAAGTAAAGATGTTCCCAGATCAACAAAGATGGAGAGAATTCATTGCTAGAAGACCTGTCTTATGAAGTCTTTCAGGTTGAAAGGAAATGATATTGGATGTACTCAAATCCACAGGAAGAAATGAAGAGCATTAGAAATGGAAAATCAGTTGCTTAACATAAAAATATATACATATTTTCTCATTTCTTCTCAATATTTCTTAAGAACAAAAGATTATGTACAGAAACACTGAATTTACATTATATATATACTATATAATATATATAATATACAATATATACAATAATATGCTATATATACATGATATATGTACAATATACATACAATATACTGTACGTTATATATATTAATAATAGCATAAGGAAGGAGAAAGAATAGTCAACTTGCAGCAAAGTTTCTAGGTTTTACTGGAATTTAGTATTAATCTAAAGTGGATTATGATAATTTAAGCCACACAGGACAATATCTAGAGCAATCACTAACAAAACTCTTAAAATGTGGTTAAAAAATCAACAAAGGAATTAAAATGGTACACTAAAATTTTTTATTTAAACCCAAAACAGATAGCAGAGTGCATGCACACTCAGTTGCTTCATTGTATCTGATTTTGTGATGCTACGGGCTGCAGCCTGCCAGGCTCCTCTGTCCAGGGGATTCTCTAGGTAAGAATACAGTAGTGGGTTGCCATGCCCTTCTCCAGAGGATCTTCCTGACCCAGGGATCGAACCCATGTCTGATGTGTCTCCTGCACTGCAGGTGGATTCTTTATTGCTGAGTCACTGTGGAAGCCCAGTAGAGTAGTGACAGAGAAATAAACACAAAGGACATATAGAAAACAGCTAACAAAGTGACAGATGTAAATTGAATAATATCCATAGAGCTATTAAGTGTGAATGGTCTAAAAGATCCAATCAAAAGGCAGATATTGTCAGACCAGATTAAAAGCAGTATCTAATTATACACTATCTAAAGAAGACATACCTTAGATCGTAAGACACAAATAAGTTGCCAGTAAAAGGAGAAAGGTTTATGATAAAAGCAGAAACTGTAAAAATGCTGGATTGATCCAATAATATCAGATAAAATAGATCCAGGACACGAACTATTTCTAGAAACAGTCAGTCTACTAGGAAAACATGACAGTTATAAATGAGGATGTGCTGAATGACTCAAAATTCATGAAAGAAAACTGACAGAACTGAAAGAAAAAATAGACAATTTAACAACAATAACTGCAGATTTTAATACTCCTACTCTCAACAATTGACAGAAAAACTAGCCAGAAAATCAGTAAGGATATAGATCACTTGACCACTCTATAACTAACCCAGTAGACAACAGAGGATGAGATGGCTGGATGGCATCACCAACGCAATGGACATGAATTTGAGTCAACTTCGGGAAGTGGAGATGGACAGGGAGGCCTGGCGTGCTGCAGTCCATGGGGTCGCAAAGAGTCGGACATGATTGAGTGACTGAGCTAACTGAACTGAGACATCTATAGAACATTCTCTACCCAAGGACTGCGGGACACACATACGTTCCTAGTGAATGTTGAACACTCTGCCACATAAGACCATATGTGAGGCCACAAGACAAATACCAATAAATACAGAGGGACCGAAATCATAAAAGGTGTGCTTTTTTTTTTTTAACCAGACATTTTAAATCAACAACATAAAGAAACATGAGGCTTCTTCATCCCTCTCCTGATTTCACAAAGCATGGCGTGCAGTAATCAGAGGATAACCAGCCCCCTCTCAGGAAAGGAGATACTTTCCAAGGAAGTCAGAATACTGTTCTGATTCTCTTTTCCCTTCCCTAATAATCTGTACTCCTCAATTCAATTAGAAGTTGCAACCCCAAGAAAATAAATGGCACCATATCTATTGGGAGAACTTTACACAGGCTGATGTTCAATATTAGAAATCATAAAAATGGAGAATTCACTTATATTACCCTAAACACTCAAAGGTTAGTTACAGCACACACAGATCTAGAAGTGGTGCTGAGAGCAGTCCTCCGAAGGCTGACTCACACTCAGGGAAGTACAGGGTAGGGGTAGTGACTGAACTCCTAACCCAGATCAGGTATGATACTGAATCTTTACCGAGCACTATGAGAGAGCCATGACTCTCGTTTTACAGATTAGAGAACTGGGGCTGAGAGGTGTGAAGTCACACAAAGCCACATGAGATGTGCATGGCTTGAAATGTGAATTCACCAGATTTGGACATATGACACAGACCTTGAGTCCTAGTCAGAGCGAAACTTGGCTGTCTTTTGTTACAGAAAACAGAGTTGCAGATAATTCAATACAAAGACACAAATGGAACGCTGAGGCTTTTGTTGGTTTGTTTGTTTTACAACCTTAACAATGAGTTCTTCAGTGATATTTGAATGATTTTACTTGACTGGAGCACTGAAATATTTGATGACACACTGTAATACAATGGGTAGAGAGGGTGTGTCCTGGGAAGAGGGGAAGATAGCACTTTTATTATTTTCATTCTACTGAGAAGAAAACCAAAGCTGAGGGACCACATAGAGTGACTTCACCAGTGTAACAAAGCTGACTAGGAGCTAAGCAGGGGCTAGAACCCAGGCATCCTGGATCCTAGCGAGGGAGGAAAGAGCAGCTGTACTGTGCATCGGGGTCCAAAACTGAGTAAGTGTCAGCTGTCTGCAAGCACAGAACAGGTCATCTGGCCACTGCCAGAGGGATGCTGAAATCTACCATGTAGTTGGGAGTCAGAGAGGTCCCTCCAGAGGGCAAAGGGGTAACCAAGTACCTGCGAGCCCCCTGCTCCCTTCTAGGGGCAGCCACGAAAGGGGGCATCCCCCTCCCAAGTGAACTGAAGTATGTATGGGAACAGGATGCCCCTCACAACTCACCCCTCCATCCACACAGCTCATAACCCCTTTCTCTTCCCAAACAATAGCCATCATCCGTAAACCCTCTCCCCTGCTCTGCCAAGCCCCCTTCCCCTGCCCAAGAGAGCAGTGAGAAGGTGGTTTTTAGTCATGACTGTACACTGCAGAGTTTGCACAGAACCCTCTTTCTTGTGTTTTCCCTGAGTTCAGCCCCAGATCCCGTCCTGACTTGCTGTGTCGAGTTCTACCAGGCATTGCTTAGCAGTGCGCCGCGCCGCTGGGTTTAAAACAGCAGGGGCCTCGAGAGTTTTAGACCTGCAGCTCTTGCTGGGTGAATGGGATTTTTACGAGGCCTCTGCAATCAGTCTTGCATACAGGGTGCTGAAGATTTTTTATGGCTGGCTGGGATTTGTTGGAAGCACCAAGCTGGAACGTGATGGAGTTCCCCATTAGAGAATGTCCCCAGGAAAGCGGGTGTGCATGGTTCCCCGGTACTCGGAGGTGTCAGAGAGCTGGTTTTATGGAAAGCAATTTCCTCAGTAAAGAAAAAATATGCTCCAGAGGCAGAGCGATTTCAGCACCGGGGCGCTGCCACCCTGGGTTTAACGGGCTTCCTTAGCAGCCGGGTTCTGGTGATTGCAAAGACAAACGCGTCCTGCTCGCTCTGGCTGCCAGAAAACTTTTCTTCTCGTTCATTCTTTAAAAACATGCATTTTGAAATAAAATAATAAAAAGTTTGAAAAATGAGTGGCAATGACATCATCCACTCAGTACTATTGTTAACATTTTCCTATGTGTACCCATCTGTACCAATGGATTTTTGACACAGTTTGGACATAGCTATGATATGGTTTTATAACTTTTGTTTCACATTTTTATGATAAACATTTTGAAGTCATGAAAATTGCTTTGTAGACTTCATTTTAAGTAACTTTATAATATTCCATTAGGTTGATATACCGTAAATGGTAGTTCTATTTTCCATATTGGATATGGAGCTGGTTTCTGGTTTTTTACTATAAATAATGACATTATGAACATCTGGTAACGTAATGCTTTGCTTATATTTCCTTAGAATTCTTTGGAACAGATTTCTAAAAGAATTACTGGATCAAGGGATGTCACATTTTAAAATGGCCTGATATGTATGGGCAACTTGCTTTCCATAAAGATGTAACACTTCTAACCACCTTACATGAGAATGCCTCTGTTACTATACTCTTACCAAAACTGTGATCTTTAATTTTTAACATGTTTACTGATTTGCAAAGTTCAAAATGCCATCGCACTGTATTTTACTTTGCATTTTTGGATTAATAGTAAGGTTGACCATTCTACCCATTTGTGTGTCATCTGTTTGCATTTCTTTTGCTTTATGAGAGTCTTAGTCCTTTTCCTGTTTACTAGAGAAATAAAAGGCTGCCATATTTGCTAACAACAACAACAAAAAAACCCACATTTTTTTAACAGATTTGTTATTCTTGGCAAACATTTTCAGCAAAACCTAAAATGGACACACATGGGTTTCTAGTTACTTATGTTAGCTATGGAATGATTACTCCAAGAACGTCCCAGTCCTACCCTGCGGTGTGCATACTGGGGTGGGGGTGGTATTTAAGCTTTAGTTAGGTAGAAAGGGGTACCCAGGCAGGGCCCAAATTTAGCTGCAGATATTCAATCAAGTATTGGATTCTTCTCACTAGCCTGACCCTGCATGTCCAGATCTTGGGGAGATGGAAATGAGAAAGACATAGCCCCTTAATGAGCGTGCAGCCTACTTGGAAATTAAACAAATACACCCTCAAGGAGAGTCCAAGGCTGGGGTAATAAATGCCCTGTGTTAGGGCACCTGACATTCAAGTCCTTAAATCCTATCAGGTATTAACAGTCAGTCCTTGGGCCCAGGAATCCTGGCTCCCAGGCTACAGGAGCATGTAATATTTTTGTTGAGGGGATCTTAGCAATCATTCACTTGAACCTCCCTATTTTACAGATCAGAAAACTGAGGCTCAGAGACTTGACCAGGGTCTTGGGGCAAGTCAGTGGCAAGGATGGTCTGAAATCCAAGTCTTCCGTTTCCCAGTTAGGCTTTTTCTGGAACATCTCAATTTCCTTACACACCATTCTCTCCTGGCTCTTGATTCACCTGGTTACTTTTTCATGATCCCTTTTATGTGCCAGGCAGTAGGACATGAAGTTAAAATTACTGTTTCTGTACCACAGAGATTCACAGTCAGTGAGCAGGGGGATTTAGAGCAAGCACTTTGGGCTGCTGGGGATCAGAAGCAGCTTGGGGTGATCAAAGTAGACATCTTCTTTTGACTCATGTTGTCCCAGGGAAGTTTCCCTCAGTCTGCCAGGTGATAGCACAGCATGGAAAGGCCAAGCACAGACCCCAGTAGAAAGCGCCACTCTGGTGCCTTTCCCACAGTGCTTTGGAAAAAAGAACACAAGCTTTATAGTCAGATTGTGTCCTTGACTAGCTCCTTGGACAATGTACCTCTCCTTTCTGGCCTTCGTCTTCTGACCTCTATACTGGGCCTCAGAGTTGTCCACGAGAAATGAAGAAAGCCTACAGTAGAATGTTTGACACATACAGTAGCTGTGCTTCCTTCTTTATTAAGCTCATCATTATTAAGGAGCTCAATTAGTGAGCTCAATTAGAATATTCTTTTTTTAAAACAATGTCCTCCCTGACTCTGGAACAAATATCGGATAATACCTCATCTTCTGGCCTCTGCCTGGGGGGTTCATTGCTGATGGGGCCAGCCGTGGGCTCTGACCTGCGCTGCTCCTGAGATGGTGCGGCCTCTGCCCCCTGCCCGCTCCTTTCTGGCTGAACACTATTCTGACTGTAGGTCCCATTAAATTGACCTCTGGGCCCCTGAATGATTCTCTGAATCAGAATCACAGTGCCAGCTCTGTCCCTCTCATCTGTTAACAAAGCTCTTACATGGGAGGTTTTCACTCTCAGTTTCCAAACCTGTTTTCGCCATGATACAGCCATGGTTCCACAGGACTGGAAAAGGTCAGTTTTCATTTCAATCCCAAAGAAAGGCAATGACAGAGAATGTTCGAACTACCTCACAATTGCACTCATTTCATACACCAGCCAAGTAATGATCAAAATTTTCTAAGCTAGGTTTTAACAGTAGGTGAACTGAGAACTTCCAGATGTTCAAGCTGGATTTAGAAAAGGCAGAGGAACCAGAGATCAAATTGCCAACATATGCTGGATGATAGGAAAAGCAAGAGAGTTCCAGAAAAACATCTAATTCTGCTTCATTGACTATGCCAAAGTCTTTGACTGTGTGAATCACAACAAACTGTGGAAAATTCTGAAAGAGATGGGAATACCAGACCACCTTACCTGCCTCTTGAGAAACCTGTATGCAGGTCAGGAAGCAACAGTTAGAACTGGACATGGAACAACAGACTGGTTCCAAATTGAAAAGGAGTACATCAAGGCTGTATTTTGTCACCCTGCTTATTTAACTTATATGCAGAGTACATCATGAGAAATGCCAGGCTGGATGAAGCAGAAGTTGGAATCAAGATTACCTGGAGAAATATCAGTAACCTCAGATATGCAGATGACACCACTCTTAAGGCAGAAAGTGAAGAGGAACTAAAGAGCCTCTTGATAAAGGTGAAAGAGGAAAGTGAAAAACCTGGCCTAAAACTCAACATTCAAAAAACTAAGATTATGGCATCTGGTCCTATCAGCTCATGGTAAATAGATGGGGAAACAATGGAAACAGTGACAGATTTTATTTTCTCAGGCTCCAAAATCACTGCAGATGGTGACTGCAGCCATGAAATTAAAAGACATTTGCTCCCTGGAAAAAAGCTATGATAAATCTAGACAACATATTAAAAAGCAGAGACATTACTTTGCCAACAAAGGTCTGTCTAGTCAAAGCTATAGCTTTTCCAGTAGTCATGTATGGTTGTGACAGTTGGATCATAAAGAAAGCTGAGTGCCAAAGAATTGATGCTTTTGAAATGTGGTGTTGGAGAAAACTCTTGAAAGTCCTTTGGACTGCAAACCAGTCAATCCTAAAGGAAATCAGTCCTGAATATTCGCTGGAAGGACTGATGCTGAAACTCCAATATTTTGGTCCCCTGATGGAAGAGCTGACTCATTAGAAAAGGCCCTGATGCTGGGGAAGATTGAAGGCAGGTGGAGAAGGGGATGACAGAGGATAAGATAGTTGGATGGCATCACTGATTCAGTGAACATGAGTTTGAGCAAGCTCCGGGAGATGGTGAAGGACAGGGAAGCCTGGCGTGTTGTGGTCCATGGGGTCACAAAGAGTCAGACACGACTGAGTGACTGAACCATAACAAATGGTGATGGTTAATGTTATGTGTCTACTGGACTGGTTCATGAGGTGCTCAGTATTTAGTTAAACATTATTTTGTATGTGTGTGTGAGGGATATTAGCATTTGAATCCACAGACTGCGGAAAGCAGATTGCCCTCCTTGGTATACGTGGGTACACATCACGCAATCCACTGAGGACTTGAATGGAAGAAGAAGGTGGAGAAAGAAGATGCACTCTCTTTGCCTGAGCTGGGACACGAGTCTTCTCCTGCCCCTCAAGTGAGAATTATGGGCTCCTGGTTCTCAGGCTGTGCACTTGGACGGGAACCGTACTACCAGCTTTTCTCGGTCTCCAGCTTGCAGGTGGTAGATCATGGACTTCTTAGCTTCCGTGACTGCATTAGTCAATCCTTGTAACAAATCTCTTTGTATACATCTATCCTATTGCTTCTGTTTCTCTGGAGATCCTGACTAATACAGTCCTATTTAGAGTGCCCATTCTGGTGATCTGACCAAGGCTCTCCTAGACGAGTCCTGCCGAGCTTCTAGGAGAACTTCTTCCAAGGCTAACTTCCTCACGGTCTTTGGCCCAGATTCTTGAGCATGGAATCTGGAATCCACCTGCACCCTTCTTCTTTCCCGAAGGGCCAGCTGTCCTGACTAGGGTATGATCCCCCTCACTTGGCAGCCCCTGCCCAGCCTCAGGGAGCTGGCTCAGTGCCCAAAGCCGACCTGTCCACATGGCTTTGATGGTTGGTAGAAACTCACAGTGAGAAATGAATATAATTTAGAAGATGATCACAAGTGAAATCATCAGCATGATCACTAAGCATGGGGAAGAGAAGACAGTTCCTCCAAGAAAGGAGGAACTGCTTGTTTGTTTGTTTTTTTATAGCCTTTAAAAAAATCCAGGGACCTGATTCATCATTCTGATTTATGAAACCAAATTCTAATCAAAGTTATTGACTCAATTTCTTTCCTTTGGATGCAAATTACTTCTCCTTCTTACTTGGACAGTGACTGCAGGCACAAAATTAAAGGACACTTGCTTCTTGGAAGAAAAGCTATGACAAATCTAGACAGCATATTAGAAAGCAGAGACATCACTTTGCCAAAAAAGGTCTGTATAGTCAAAGCTATGGTTTTTCCAGTAGTCATGTATGGATGTGAGAGTTGGACCATAAAGAAGGGTGAGCGCCAAAGAATTGATGCTTTTGAACTGTGGTGTTGGAGAAGACTCTTGAGAGTCCCTTGGACTGCAAGGAGATCCACCCAGTCAATCCTAAAGAAAATCAGTTCTGAATATTCATTGGAAGGACTGATGCTGAAGCTGGAACTCCAATACTGTGGCCACCTGATGCAAAGAGCTGTCTCATGGGAAAATAACCTGAGGCTGGGAAAGACTGAGGTCAGGAGGAGAAGGGGATGACAGAAGATGAGATGGATGGATGGCATCACCCACTCAATGGACATGAGTTTGAGCAAACTCCAGGAGGTAGTGGAGGACAGGGAAGCCTGTCATGTTGCAGTCCATGGGGTTGCAAAGAGTTGGACACGACTGAGCAACAGAACAACAACTTCTCTTTGAGAAGGGTCTCCAGCTGATTTCCCACTTCCTGGCATATCTGTATAAAAGTTGGCAGGCAGCAGCCCAGTGGCCTGCTGAAGACGTCCTGACAAAGGGGAACTCAAGACACTAACCTTAGGAGGAGCCCAGATGAGCACAGGCTCACTACATATAAATCCAGAGAAATGGGATAGGGAGAATGCAACTGAATTCCATCAGCACAATTTCCAGATTTTTGACTCACAGAGACCCAGAGAAGTCACCATCAGGGTCACCTCTAACTTTAACCCCTATGTATCAGCTTACCCCTGATGGTCCCTCTACGTCAGAAGACTTTCTTCCCTAGTGAGCTTAGGTTTTCCAAGCCAGAATTCTACACCAGTTCAGTTCAGTTGCTCAGTCATGTCCAACTCTTTGCAACCCCATGGACTGCAGCACGCCAGGCTTCCCTGTCCTTCACCATCTCCTTGAGCTTACTCAAACTCATGTCCATTGAGTTGGTGATGTCATCCAACCATCTCATTCTCTGTCATCCCTTCCTCCTCCTGCCTTCTACTTTCCCAGCATCAGGGTCTTTTCCAATGAGTCAGTTCTTTGCATCAGGTGGCCAAACTATTGGAGCTTCAGCATCAGTCCTTCCAATGAATATTTAGGACTGATTTCCATTAGAATTTATGTTTGTTCTCCTTGCAGTCCAAGGGACTTTGAAGAGTCTTCTCCAACACCACAATTCAAAAGCATCAATTCTTTGGCATTCAGCTTTCTTTATAGTCCAACTCTCACATCCATACATGACTACTGGCAAAAAACATAGCTTTGAATATAAAGACCTATGTTGGCAAAGTAATGTCTCTGCTTTTTAATATGCTGTTTAAGTTGGTTATAGCTTTTCCTTATTTCAAAATTAAATTGAAGAAAGTAGCGAAAATCACTAGACCATTCAGATATGACCTAAATCAAATCCCTTATGATTACACAGTGGAAGTGAGAAATAGATTCAAGGGATTAGATCTGATAGAGTGCCTGAAGAACTATGGATGGAGGTTCGTGACACTGTACAGGAGGCAGTGATCAAGACCATCCCCAAGAAAAAGAAATGCAAAAAGGCAGAATGGTTGTCTGTGGAGGCCTTACAAATAGCTGAGAAAAGAAGAGAAGCTAAAGGCAAAGGAGAAAGGAAAGACATACCCATTTGAATGCAGAGTTCTAAAGAATAACAAGGAGAGAGAAGAAAGCCTTCCTCAGTGATCAATACCAAGATAACAGAGGAAAACAACAGAATGGGAAAGACTAGGGATCTCTTTAAGAAAATTAGAGATACCAAGGGAATAGTTCATGCAAAGATGGGCACAATAAAGGACAGAAATGGCATGGACCTAACAGAAGTAGAAGATACGACGAAGAGGTGGCAAGAATACACCGAACTATATAGAAAAGATCTTCATGACCCAGATAACCATGATGGTGTGATCACTCATCTAGAGCCTGGTGACTCTAGGTAACACCCTATCTTCAAATGTCCACCCCTCAGCGAGGCCCTCCCCAGGCAGTATTAATATCCCTGTGTCTATAGTGTTGATTAGACTTGTGCTGTGGTTGTTTTCCTGATGATTCCTTCTCTATCCACCTCTCTGCTGATCCCCCTGGGACAGGCAGCCCCAGGCTGTGTCCTTCTACTTGCCCTGTTGGTGCAGGTCTGGTGCAGACTCCGAGGGGAAGTGACTGGAATCTAGCACTTCCTCTGGAGGGATTGGTAGATCTCCTGACAGGCGGGGTGACCCAGATGCCAAGGCCAAATCAGCCTCACTGGGAGAGAGGGCTGTGATCAATTCATGTCGTCTGCCCAGGGGGCTGAAGGAGGTACTGCTCCCTGCATGATGTGCATCTGCCATTCCAGATGAATGGCACCCTGTCAATCACAGATGAGGAGATACCCCCAAGGCTCCTCACCTCATTCCTAGCCTCGGCCCAAGCCTCACAGCACCACATGATCCAGCTGCCCTGTGACTATTGCCCATCTGGCCCCCTTGTTTGCCCTTAGACCCATCAGATCCCCACTCCCTGCTCCCCCCAGCCTCTGAGTCTCTGCACCGGTGTGTCCTCTGCTGGGAAAATTCTTTCCCATTTGACTCATCTCTCATTGCCCCTAATCCTTTGCTCAAATGTCAGCTCCTCAGTTACTTTTCTAACCACTCTTTAAAATTGCAACCTCCCTCTCCATTGACCTCCCTACCTTATATTCTCGATTTCCCTCCTTCCTACCTTTTCCTCTATGGCCTTTTTTAAAAACTATCTAATATACTCTGACAGTCTCATTTACTTCTCTCTGCTGCATATCCCCAGTGCCCAGCAGTCCCTAGCACATGGTAGACAGTCCATACATATTTGTTGAATGAACTGATAGCAAAGAAGTGAGCGAGCCTGGGACTCATGCTCTGTTACCATTTCCACATTGTAATGAAAAACTGCCCTTTGCTTCAGCATCTAATTTAAATGTTATCTACACGATGCCAGAGCCGATCGGACCTGATGAGCCACCAGCGGCTGCTCTATTCTCTCCCACACAGCCCTCCAGCAATGCGGGAGGAAGCCTCTGTCTCCCCATTGGCACTGGCCAACGAGTGGGGGAGGCCACTGGAACTTTGGGATCCATTTATCTATTAATTTATTATCTAATTAAGGCCCACAATGACAGAGCTATTTGTTCCAAAATGCCCTCAAACTAAACCCATACGGCACACGCACCTTCTAATCAATTAAAACGGTTCTCCTTAACGTCTGCCTTCAGCAGCCAATAACTGTTGAAACCTGGGTCCAGGACAGAGGAATGCCTTGTCGCTTCATTACGCCCCAAATGGTATAGTCAGGGGCACACTGGCCACCAGGCTCGTCTCAGAGGGTGAGGGGAAGCTGGGCCAGGGGCCTGGTAATGTGTGAGTGAGCAAGACCTTTTTCAGGGAGAACTGCCTTTTACTTGTTTGCAAATCGAGTTATAACCACAGAGAAGGTGGGCTCTGGGAGATAAGAAGATGGGCAAAGGTGGGCAAGAGAGCCTTACTGCAGCCTTGGCCGAGTCCCACGACTTTTATAACCAGCAAGGCTAAGGGTGGAGGATCTGCAGAAGGCTCTCCAAGGGGCTAACTGCCCTCCCGGACTTGAACCATACCCTGACAGTCTCGGACAGACTCTGACATCCGGACACACCGAGGGACCGCACGTCCTCTGACATATGGGCGCACTGGCATACTCGTACGTCCCACAACACTCTCAGGCATACTCTGACCCTATACTTCTTGATGGTTTCACTCTCCAAGAGTGGTGCGATACTCCCGAGAAGCAGGGGGGCCCCATTAGGACCGATTCATCCCTGTATCTGAGGCTCTGGCAGAGGGACACAGGAAATGTTCACTGAACAGAACCAAAATAAAAATAAATCATTAGGCTGTTGGGAGAAAATACATGTAAGAAGTTCCGTACGTGGTAATGATGCTGATGACCACAAACACTCACTAGGTACTTCCGGCCAGGCAGGCACTAAATACTTCACACATACTGATGCATGGAGTCCTCACAGCTACCATGGGCGGCAGGCACTCTTGCTACCAGCCCACTGGAGAGACGATGGAGTGAGGCAGAGCTGGGATGGGAACCTGGGCAGTCTGGCTCCTGCATCCTTGGTCTGAGCCTTTACAACAGTAATTACTTTTGTTGTACTGAGCGCTGCCAGGAGCCATGGTAACTGCAAGAGCCTCTGCTGCCCACACAGGTGAAGGAACGCCAGTGGCCACCTCCTTCCATGTCGTGTGTGGATCACCACCACACAGGAAAAGCTACCTTGCTGGTTCCTTAAGAAAAGGAATGTGTGTATGTGTGTTCTAAGAGACATCGCTAGTGTTCCACTACCCCACAGCGCAAAAGCTATTCGATTAAAACAAAAGGTAAGAAAACTTTACACTGCAGCTTTCTAGTAAGGTCTAGTGTGAGAAAGCACCAAAGAAAAGAGGAGAAGGACTTCCACAACATTTGAAAGTCTGCTGGGTGTTGAGGGCTAGGCTCACTGCTGGAGATATTATGGTGAAAGGGAGAGACATGTCTCCTGCCCTCCTGAGGCTGACGGCCTCGTGAGAAGATGACCAACACACACACAATGAGGATGAATGACCGTGGTGCTGCAACAGACGTAAATATGCAGGACGCCTCTGAGAGGACATCGGGGTATTAACTCAGATCGGCTGTCAGAAAAGACCTCTCTGAGAAGGTGACCGTTAGGCTTAGACCTGAAGAATGAGAGGGGCAAAAAAAAATGCCAGAGGTAGATGGGAGATGTTCCAAGGAGCAGAACAGCAAGTCTACAGGCCAAAGGCAGAATCAAGCTTGATGCATTAGGGACCTGCAAGTGTGGCTAAGGCAGGGCAGGTGGAGAGGCAGGAAGAAGCCTGAATCACAGATGCTGGAGAGCCAGGTCGACGATGGCAGATGCTTTGGATTTTATTCTAGGAATGAAGGGAGGCCATGGAAGGGCTTACGTGGGAATGTAATAATGTCTACTTTATATCTTTCAAAGATCTGCTGTGTGGGAGACAAGGGTGGAAAGAGGGAGAAGAGTGAACAGGATACCCCAGTGGTTCAGTGAGAGACCATGGGGTCTTGAATTGATGAGCTTATGGTTAGAAATAAACACAGACTGTGGACACAATTTTACAGGTGGAACCAATAGGATCTGTGAGTGATTCGGATATGCAAGCTGAAAGAAAGGCAGGAATAAGAGATTTCTAACTTGAGCAAGTGGATCGATGGTATCATTTACTGAGATGGGGAAGACTTTGGGGAAATACAGGATTTTGGGGGGTCATGATTATGAATTCTGTTTTAGTTTTGCTAATTGGAGAAGCTCACTCACCACACATCCAACTAGAGATGTCAACAGACAGTCAGAGGTAGAAGTATGGACTTCAGAGGAGAGACCTAGGCTGAAGATATGAATTTGGTTGCTATTTAAAGCATAAAAATGCATGAGCTTACCTTGAGAGTCAAGGTAGAAACTATTAAATGACAAGACCGATAAGGAAAGAGACAGCACTCACCAGGCCCAGGAAAAACTAGCTGAAAGAAATTTCATTGTTAATATCATATGCATAAGGGATACACAAGTGGGGATTGCATTCGGCTGCCAGTCCCACACTGGGGGTCACTGAAAGACCCCAAGATGACTGAGGGGGGAGATGGAAAGACCTGCGTTTGGACCCTTCCTTTGACTGTAACGCTTGTTGTGTGAGCTCCCTGAGCCTCAGATGCTTCGTCTGTAATGGAGGGACCATACCACGTTCCACACAGAGAGCTGTCGTGAGGGGGAAAGTGATGGGCCAGCTGCACACATGGTTCCTGGCACAGAATAAATTCCCATTTATTCTTGGAGCTTTGATTACTATCAAGCTGGGTGACAAGAATGATGGGGGGAGGTCAACGTCGCTCTGCTCTGTGCAGGGCAGACCAATTGGCCAAATCTGGGCCCCACACACTCAGAAAGTCAAAAACAAGTGAGGGAAGCCTAGACCTCAGACCCCATGAGGAAGGGCTGAAGAAAGAGTCTGGATAAAAGAAGGTGAGGCTGGAAGAGGCGGAGCAGATGCAAAACTAGTCTCTGTGTTCCTATCGCTGGAGGACTTTGCCAGGAATGAAGATCTGACCTTGTTTTGTGTGGTTCAAAAGGGGGGGATCAGTAGGGGCACCTTTAGCCAGACAAACTCCTCTGACTAGTTAGTGGACACCAGGAAGAGTGCTCTAGACAAGGCACAGAAGATCTGTTTAGTGCTCAACATTTGGGTCTTAAAACAGGGAGAAATGCAAGAATGTGTATTTATATTTCCATACAGAAATCCTGGAAAAGATAACACAGAAACTAAAAAGTGGTTACCTACGGGAAGGGGATGAGGAGTGTTGTGAGTTGGGTGGGAAGTTGGGAGGGGGAAGGGATAGGAGAAAACCTTTTTATCGTATACTATTTTATGCTGTTTGATTTTTGAACCACGTGAATGTATTTCATATTCTAAAAGTTAAATGAGAAATATAACTGAAGCAAGCAAGCATGCAAGAAAGCAAGCTAGGGCAAAAGTATCTATCCTATGTCAGCTACTCAAACACAGCACAGGCTGCCTGGGGAGCAGGGCCAGCTTCGTGGCTGTGGGAGCCTGTGTAACCCTACAGGGCCCTGGGCTTAGAAGATCCTACACTTGATTCAGTGCTCAGCTGCTCCTGCCTTAAAATTATTAATAATCTTTGCACAGGGAGGCCTGCATTTTCATTTTGCATTGGGTTCCTCAAGTATGTAGCAGGTCCTGCTTGGGGGAACGGTGGTCCTCCAAGGACCACCCCCTCGGGGAACCATGTGCTGTGCTTAACTGCTCAGTTGTGTCCGACTCTTTGTGACCCTGTGGACTGCAGCCCACCAGGCTTCTCTGTCCAGGGGGATTCTCCAGGCAAGAATACTGGAGTCGGTTGCCATGCCTTCCTCCATGGAATCTTCCCAACCCAGGGACTGAACCCAGGTCTCCTGCATTGAAGGCAGATTCTTTACCAGCTGAGCCACCTGGGAAGCCCTGGGGCTAGAAAATCCCTGGGCTGCCTGCTATGGGGGAAGTGTCAATTCCAGGGTTGGGGAAGAATGGGTCATGTGACCTTGAAGTAAAATTCTGTTGGCTGGCTGCATGTTTGAACTCCTAACACTAGATGTTTCTTCTCCTGGAGCCCTACAACTAGGATGACCACGTGTTCCTGTTGATCTGGGAAGATTCTGGTTTGTGTCTGTCGTCCCAGTGTAATTATTAACAGAGATGCCATTTACTCTGAGAAGTATCCCGGTTTGGACAACAAATTATACAGCCACCCTAAATTACGGCTATCTTGCCAACAGCCTCCTTGGTGAGACACACGGGGGGATGCCTCATCCATTTGGGTCAGTCAAGGATCAAGGCTGCTGCCTGGACCCCAAGTGCTACCCCAAGACACATCACAGGCCTTTACAGACACACTCACTCACACACACCTGGCACGGCTCACCAATAAGCTGATTATTTATAATGTGGCAGAAGATAGTTTTAAGATAAGGAAATGGAACACAGGCCTGATTGAAACAATGTGCATATCTCTGTCTTGAGAGGGAAGAGGGGCTGGAGAGAGATTACTTGGAATATGTTTACTTGCTTCCTGAGACTTTCCATCCACCTCCTCTTTATATTCATAATGGGTTTAATATGTGAAATGTGATTTGAGCAGGGCAGGGAGTGGTGACTCACTCCAACCAAGCTAATCCACATGTTCTCCTTGACTCTTGTTAAGCAAGACTTTCGGATGAGCCGCCTTAGAATGACAGGGCTGGCAGGATTGTAGAGACGAGCTTGTGCAGCTTCCTCACTGGGGTTTCTTCTGGAGAACTCTATCTTCAGCAGCAGGTGTCTGGAGGTAACTTCCGGGGAAATAAAGCAAAGACGTTACACAACATATCCAGCGGCATTTTCTGGACTTCCTCTTTTCCTGGCACACCGCCGTGTCTCTGTCTGATCTGCTGCCTCCGCCTACAGCGCCATCGCCATCGCCTACAGCACCATCACCGCTACGGATGATGGTCAAGTCTTCCAAGGGCTGGATCCTTCGCTCTGACCAGGGGCCTGGACCGGAGCCTGGCAGAGCTGGGGGCGGCAAGGCAGGAGGCCTGGATGGAGTTAGTGCAGAGGGCCGGCCACACCCGGGCCTCACACTGAACCTTAGAAGGGGGTGAGGGAGCACTCCCCTGGTGGTCCAGTAAAGAATCTGCCTTCCAAAGCAGGGGACGTGGATTCCGCCCCTGGCAGGGCAGCTAAGATCCGGCCTCAGGGCAACTAAACCTGTGAGCTGTAACTAGACAAGCCAGCGCGCTGCAACCACTAAGCCCATGCGCCAGAAGCCCTTCTGCCCTCAGAGAAGTCTGCATGCCACAGCTAAAGAGAAGCCCTCACATGCTGCAACAGAGAATCCACACACCTCAGTGAAGACCCAGTGCAGCCAAAAAAAAAAAAAAAAAGGCAGGGGGCAGGAGAAGGAAAAAGGTTATCAGAGTAGGGCAGTCCGGCCCCTCCAAAGCCCACCTCTTGTACATGTAAACCACCCAGGCTACCATTTCCTGTCAACTGCTGACTCTGCTGGGAACGGCAGAATCACCTTCCCTATATTTCAAGCTCCTAGTCAAATTCCTCTTCCAGAAAGCCCTTAAAGAGGAACTCTCTTTCCTCTGTTCATCAAGCATGTTCATCCCATTTTCATTTCTTTATGATTTCAGCGAATATTTGCTGATCACCTTGTATGTACTGTGTTCTGTACTGTAAACAGGTTCCATGACAGGAGCAGAGAAGACAGAGACTGTGAGATACAACCGCTCTGCTCATGTTCTCAGTCTTGGGGGGTTATTGAGGGAGGTGGAAACAGAGACAGCACCCTAATAACATGTGGGATTAGAAGGAAGCGCTGGAAGGTGAGGAAGGCCGAGGGAATGCCTCCCTCAAACCAGCCTCAAGGCTCAAAGAGGAATTCTTAGAAGTGAGACTTGAATTGCAAGATGGGGTGAAGTGGTCATGGTGTGGGGAATAAACGTGAACGGGAAAGACATGGGATAAGGGTCTTGGGCACTGAGCACCTGGCACTGCACAGCGTCACCATCTCAGGGTCCTACCAGCCTACCGACCTCTGAGCTTTGTGGGGACCCCACAGGGCCCTCATCTTTTCATACCCCATATCCCCATCCCTTTCTTACAACTCATCACTTTGTTAGATAAGCAACAGCCCTCACTTTGGTTAAAACAAAGCTTCTTGCCTTCCAGGTGCAGACACCTCCATGCTGCCTAACAGATCCAGAGGATTCAAAGAGAACCCCCTTACTGGACAGGAGAGCAGCTGGGACTGGTCTCTCCTGGAGGCTCAGTTCAGTTCAGTCACTCAGCTGTGTCTGACTCTTTGCGACCCCATGGACTGCGGCATGCCAGGCCTCCCTGTCCATCACCAACTCCTGGAGTTTATTCAAACTCATATCCCTTGAGTTGGTGATGCCATCCAATCATCTCATCCTCTGTCGTACCCTTATCCTCTCGCCTTCAATCTTTTCCAGCACTGGGGTCTCCTGGAGGCTCAGCCACTAATTAATGCTGCAGTAAAGACTGACACCGAACACTAATTTTGCAGGCATAAAAAGCGCTATTAGAAATTTCTTTCCAAATGTTGAGCTCATGTTACTAATTCTGTTTTAATATTAACTATCACATCTGGCAATTATATTTCAATAATGAAAAGGTTATCACTACTGTAAGATAAATAATAAGGAAGACTCATTAGCTTTGGCTTGATCGTTGGAATTTATGTTTCATTGGAATTGTATTCTCAATTAAGACCCAACAAACTGATTAAATATCAGCCAAGCATGAACAACAGCCCACAGCTCTGATTTCTCCTACCCAGCCTACCTCTAAATGCTTTTAAACCTTGGAATATCAATGTGGATTTTTCTGGCATTAAAAAAAAAAGTATTTTTGACCTAGTTATCTGCCAAGACTGATAATATTCAAGCCACCTGGGCCTCAAGACCAATGATCTAAGGAGAAAGGTGTTTCTCAGTTGGGCAAAACAATCACGTGGTCAGAGGCCTTGGCCTCCCCCTCACTGAACTGCTCAGCTCAATTCAACCAACATCACTGGAGCACCTACTCTGTGCCAGGCCTCGAGCTAGATCCACGTCCATTGAGACGATTCCACAGGGGAAGAAAAACAACTGTTGCTAAGCATGTGCCTTGCTCCTCTGAGCTCCCATGATACCCTCCGCAGCTAGCTGCACACCTCCACCAATTATTCTTCACTCGGTGCTGAGACGACCTTTCCTGCTTACGTCCCCTCCAACATACAGCGAGTGCCTCAAGGGTAGAGGATGTATCTTATTCATCTCTGCATCTCTGCTGGGCCAGCCCAGAGCCTGGCGGATAACAGATAATGTAACAAATGTTTGTTGAATTTTAATTAATCACTTGAAATTTTATATACATTATTAACTTCTCACAGCAGCTCAGAGGCTTATCACAGTGAACTTGAATGTGTCCAAGTCTTTTCCCAAGAATACAGGCATCTGAAGGCAAGGGCCATTCTTTGATTCACTCATGGGCCTTCTAGAAATTTTTGTTGAGTGAATGGTCATGTCTCCCCTGTATCTAAGACTAGGGTCCAACTGTTTATGTTCCCCAAGGGGCAAATCCTGAAATAAAGATCCAGGAGCAAGTGGCATCTCAGAGTAAAAGCAACATGGGTGACGAAGGGGCAGGGGAGGCAGCCAGTAACAGGTATATCCTCTGAATTATTCCACTTGCACAGTAAGGGAACTGAGGTATTTATACATTGAGGCCAATCAACCAGCTTCCCTCATGGTGCTAGTGGTAAAGAACCTGCCTGCTTGCCAGTACAGGAGATGTGGGTTTGATCCCTGAGTTGCAAAGATCCCCTGGAGAAGGGCATGGAAACCCACTCCAGTAATCTTGCCTGGAGAATCCCATTGACAGAGGAGCCTGGTGGGATACAGTCCATAGAGTCTCCAACAGTTGGACAGGACTCAAGCAACTTAGCAGGCAAACATTCCACCCTTGAGGCACTCGCTGTATGTTGGAGGGGACGTAAGCAGGAAAGGTCGTCTCAGCACCGAGTGAAGAATAATTGGTGGAGGTGTGCAGCTAGCTGCGGAGGGTATCATGGGAGCTCAGAGGAGCAAGGCACATGCTTAGCAACAGTTGTTTTTCTTCCCCTGTGGAATCGCCTCCCATTGGCTGGGAGCTGCTTCTAGGTGGTGTTAATCCCTTGTCTCTCCTGACCTGCCCCATGCATAAGCAAAGCTGGCTTTTGAGGCCAGAGGAAACCTCAGCCTCCCAGTACAGTTGGAAGTTAAGCTGACAGTACTGCAGGGGTCAGAGGGTATGGGCTGGGTATTCCCTCAAGCAGCTGCAGATGAGGAATTCTGATCATAGGATGACATTGGACTCCCCAGAGCATCCAAAGGAGGAGTGTGGGATTTAAGACATTTATCATACACACGGATATCAGGAGCAGAGGGCATCTAGCACTTGAGAATGTTGTGACTCCATGTGCCCCTCAGCTTCTAAAAGCCAGACCACCTTTAGAAGAAAAGCCTTTTGTCTTTGGACTGAGAACGTAACAGAGGAATGAGTGTAACAGGAGGGTGAGGGGGGATATTTAGGTGGTGTGGCTCCACCATTCTTAAGTGAAAGCAGATGGGCAGAGAAACCCAGGGTCACTGACGGTGAGAAAACCCACGATGACAGAGGTATGGTGGCCAGGAGAAATGTGAGTGGGATCCAGCCACCGTGTGGGCCTCCACCAAACCATCGGACACTCACCAACCACCTCCTCTGTGTCAGGCACTGTGCCGCTCTCTTTGTCCACCCTAATCTGTATCGTTTAATCATCACACACAAAAAAAACTTAGAAGATGCTATAAAAATACCATTTTGCAGATGATGAAATTGAGGATGCGAGAGGCCCAACAGTAAATGCAAACCCCAGGTGGGAATGAGAATCTGGCCCTCATTCTGCGACCCCAGGGTGCCCTTCCTTACAGCTGTTCATCCATAGACCTTCAAAGGATGTGCCACTGGGCTCAGCTATGCAGTAAACAGACCCAGCAAAGGATCTTTGTGCTGATTTGTGATTAAAGGCAAATGAGATGATCAGTCCCAGGACCCCGGGGGAGAGCAGTCCTCACTCCCATGCGTTCCTCCATTCACACGGCCCTGGAAACCTTTCAGCGCCATAGTGGTTGCCGCAATTACTCTGCAGACTGCAGAATAAAGGGTCCTGTCTGGAAATGCAATTATTTCAAAAGCAAAGGTTTCTAAAAGACGCACACAGAAAAGATAGTGCTTTGTTTTTCTGAAACTGATATTCCCCAAAAGGACAAAGATGAACTCTGATCAAAGCCTGTAAAGCTTTGTAAGAAAGAAGGATGAGGAGGACAATGAAGAAGGCGGTGAGGATGGATGAATGTGATGCTGATCACAATGATGAGCATCTTGAGGCGGTGATCATAATGAAAACAGTGGTGATGAGGGGGGGGGGACAGCAACTGCCATTCCCTGAGCATCTGCATGAGTCAGTCACTATGCTGAGCACCTCAGGGACATTGTCCCTGATTATCAGAGCACCTTCATGAGGTGAGGATTAGCATCCCCACTTGACACACGAGAAACTGAAGCTCAGAGAAGTGAGATAACCTGCCCAGCCTCAGAACTCCAGCATCGAAGGCACTGACAGAGGCTGCTGCTTGAATTGCAACTCCAAATTCCGTGCCTCTGACCACTCGCCTGTCTGCTTTGCTCATTTACTCCTCCACTTGCCTAACTATTTAAAAAATCCACTCATCTATTCAAAATATTTATTTAGTTCCAAGTATACCTAAGATAGCTCCTAGGCCCTTCTAATCCCCAATGTGTCAAAAAAAAAAAAAAAAAAAGCCTCTATTCTCACAATCAAAATAAATGAAAATGAGGATGAATTGAATTCAAATCAAGATTTATCACAATGAATGCCCCCAAGACTAGTGTGAAAAGGGCCATTAATGATTTTTCAGCTCCTATAAGCTAATGACAAGGATCTGCTTCACGGTTAATTAATGTGGCAGTAAAAAGCACTCCTTAATTGGCTGGTGAGGAGAAAGACTGTCTTACGTTTCATTGAAACCTGTGCTCCAGGCAGGGGTCCAGGGGACCAGGGTGGATCAGCACCTAGGAGCAGCTCCTGAAGGGCTGACAGTGTGGGCTGACCCTTGGGAGACAAACAAGCCTTGAAATCTGGGCACCCTCACTGCACCTCTATTCCCCGGGGTGGCCTCATTCTCTAGCATTTATTACTGACTGCCAGTGCCAGAGGCCTCATCTGTACAATGGCACCATGAAAGAAGCACGAGGCATTATTATAACCATTTTACAGTTTGGAAAAATTAAATGACTTCTCTAGATCATTTGGTTAGTAAATGCGGCAATTAAGATTTGCCTCTGTCTGTCTATGAGGTTTGTAAGTTGACCTAAGAGGTGTCACAGTGGGAAGGACTAACGTAAGGAAGGACTTGGGCAAGGCTCAGAACAGGGCTGGCGACCAGGGAATCTGGATTCTAGGTTCTGTTCTGTCACTGACCTCAGCTGTGAGGACGCTGGCGACACCTCTGACCTGTTGGATCTTGGTCTGTAAAGAGGAGTGGCTGGACTGTGGGATCTCTTGGGTGTTTTCCAGCCTCCCCAAACTTTTAAGAATCTGGTTTACAGATTGCTCACCTAATTTTTCAACTCATCTGTCACAAGGACCCCAGGAGACAAGACAGGCAGCGGGGAGGGTTCCATGCAGCTTCAACAGAGAGACTTAGGATACTCTAAAAGGATTCACATTCAAGAAAACACAGCACAGTAAACAGGTACCTTAATGGAAAAGTCAGATTCAATATCTAGAAAGCTAGCTGACACCCTAAAACCAGATCTGTTTCCCTGTATTTTCTCATTCCCTGCTGGGATCACCTGGGTTCATTTTTCTCTCCACTAAGAAGGTGAGTGGCTGAGGGCAGGGTCTGCACCATCTGCCACTTTCACACCCCCCCAGGGACCCCAGCACAGCCCTGCAGGTGGGAAGGGACTGATAATGCACTGTTGCTTGAGGTTTCAGGAAAAGTAACATCTCAGCACATGCGTATGGCACCTTCTTGTACTACGACAGAGGTCATCTTAACAACATTTGAATACTCTCTCCATTTTCTACAGATGGAAAGTGGGGCTCAGAGGAGCCAAAAAGTTTGGTGAGGGGCCACACACCAAGAAATGGTGGGGTTGGGGGTGGCACTGGGCCTCTTGATTCCCAGGCCAAGGCTCCTCACCAGCCCTTGCCAGAGGGACCAATTCTTCTCAAAGGAGAGGGGTGAGGTTGTTAGGAACTCCCTAACCTGAAGACAGAAGCGTTCCCTGGAAAAGCCTGCCAGAGGTGCTAGTATGATAATTATCTTGGATGCTTGGGGAACTCTAAGAGGACACCAGGGGAAGGGAAAAACAGGGGGAGGTGACTACTTTCTTTAGTTCACAGAACTGCCACTTGCTGCTAGAGGGCTTGGTTATTTAAGTGCCTCTTTGTCCCTCGCGTTAGTCTGAGAGTTCCTGAGCTCTGGGCCACAAGCATGTGTACGACCCCCATCCCCTAACCACCCCCAGGAAGATCTGGCAGAACATCGGAATAAATAAATGGATGAGTGAATGATTTAGTCAGTACACGGGGAGACAGCTGGGTGCTTTCAAACAGCAGGTGCGGTCTCACAGTCACTGGGGTCGGTCCGTGCTTTTTAATGGATAATAATGCTAACCAACGTCTCCGTGGCCCCATGAAGTTTTGTATATGCTTCCACAGGGCAAGGATTCTGATCTCAGTTTAGGAGATTTGCCCAAGATCACAGACACAGTATAAGTAGCAGCCATTTACCGAGCCTGTGTCAAACCCTTTGCTTTTAAATAGCTCATAGAATCCTCAACAAGCACTCTCTGGGATAGGCATTATTATTGGGACAGATGCTATTATTATCTCCATTCTTCCAATGAGAAAACTGAGGCCTCAGAAGGTAGCCTGCGTAAGGTCACCTGGGCAGAAACTTTATTTAAAGCCAAACTGATCTGACTCCCCAAACTTGAGCATTTTCTACTTAGGGTCAAGCTGCTGGGATGAACATTCCTGAGGCCTGGGGGTGGATGGCTTAATGAGGTGCTGTCAGGCTGAATGCAGGCTAATTGCAAATTATATAGGGAGAGCAATGACAAACTCTATTAATAAATTACAGGGAAAAGGAATCTGCATATGCCCATCATGGCTAGCCCTGGGTCACGTGCACACTGCTTATGAGTGTATGTGTGCAGAGCATGTGTGTGTGTGTGTGTGTTATTTTCCTTGAGGCAGAAATAGAATGGACCCATTCAGATCTCCTCTCTTTAACAACCTGGGGGCTGCACGTCTTCCGGTCCCTGCAGGCCAGCAGCAGAGGGTAACAGTGTGTGTTGCGGCATGTGTGAGCAGGACTCAGGGCAGGGCCCGACCAGGTGTGAACTGGAGGGTGTGTCTTGGTGCTGAGAAGAATCACAGGTAGGCTGACTAAAAAAACACTGGGCAGTGTATTTAGTTTATTTTCTCAAATGAAAACAATATTTCAGGGACATAACTATGATTTTTATATGCACATACAGAGTAAAATTATCACTATGGTCAAGCTGGTCTACCTATCATCTCCTTACACACTTGTTTACTTATTTTTGTGCGGAGAGCACCTAAAGTCTATTCTCTTGATCTTTATTTTGTTTCACATTCATCAAGGGTACTCTGGCAGTCTTGCATGACCCTGGGTATGAGACCAGAGACAGTTAACATGTAACAGGGACTATGGTAAAACCAACCTAAGGAGGCTGCCCCACTGACCAGGCACTGCTGTCTCAGGGAGGAAGAAATGTTAGCAGACAGGATTCAAGGCAGAGCCCTGTGTGACAGTAATCAGGCAACAGAACAAATGATCATCGCCCACTGAGTAGAAGGAAGGTTTGTAAAGAGTACCATGAACACAGTGCATATGACTATTCCTTACCAAGGAAATCTGGTAGAACTGAGCAGGAACTGAACATGAACACAATGTCATCAAAGACTGAACACAGACAGTTCAGCCCTCCTGGGACCTCAGCAATGGTATCTGAAGGAAGACCTTAGTGCTTTTTAGAATGCCTACCGTGGGTCAGGCAGGCTGGGGATCTTCTACGACTAGTCCCACCGAATCTTTCTAACAGCCTAGAAAGGTGATTATTATCCAGCTTTGCAGTGAAGGGAATCCAATGACTTGTCAGACTAACTAAAAAACCGGGCAGTCTGATCCCCAAACACTACAGAGTGGCTGTGGGCTTCCTTTGCAGAATGGATTAATCAGCGTGATCATGCAGGAGAAGGGTCAGAGCTTCTTGGGCCTGGATTCAAGAGCAATGCAGTTGGAATTTCTTGGGAGCCTTCCTTCCAATCAACCTTGTGAAGAGCTGGCCATTCTGTACAGATTCTGGTGCCCTTCTGCATGTGTGATAGATCTGTACCTGTCAAGGTGTTAATCTATGGACCTATGTGTCTTTGTATCAGAGAGGGAGAGAGGCGGGAGTTGTGGGGAGGATGCTGGGGGTTCAGTGAGACCCTGTAAGTCACATAATCTGATTGGATGTTTCATCCTGAGGTCAACACCTCCTTCCACTACTTTAAAAAAAATCTGACACAGAAATAGGAAGAAGAATTAAGATCTTTATCTCAGATACGCTGAAAGATGCATATAATGCAAGAGGTTAAGTGGTGAGTGAGGAGGCAGAGAAGGGGTGAATATGAACTAAACAAGAGACTTGAACTTAGAATTATCTGGACATAAAAGTTCTAAAATAGAACTCTGGGCAATGCAGGGGAAGAGGTTAGGGAAGAAAATGCTTCTAACAGCATGTTTGTGGTTTCCTTCTGCAAACCACAGAGGGCTAGCAATTCTCACCAAATTAAGGGGCTTTTATGTAGAGATTCATGCAGTTGCCAAGTTTCTGAGCTAGGAGGGTCTTGGAGATCATGAGTTCCGAGTTCCACCTCCATTTCCAAATAGGGCATGTGACTTGTTCCAGATCACACAACGATTTTGTGACAGAGGCAGGATGAGATCCTCATCAAGTCAAAGTCTAGTGGTTTGGAGTTGATGATTTCTTGGGCTAGATGACCACAGAGCCTGGATCCCACCAGAATACCCTTCATCTCCCATGTCACAGTTCCTATGAAGACCTAGAAGCCAGAATTCTCAGCCTCATCTTCAGCCTCCTGAGTTGATGTTCCCGCCTTCTCAACAGTTACAGATTGGTGTGATTTATCTCTCCCTTTCCTGCATCTTAGTCCACATTCACATCTTCCCTTAAATCCATGTCTCCCGTCTCCCTGGCCATTCTTTTCCAACAATCCAGGAACCTCAACCATCTCAGGGCTTCCTGTGGGAGCACACATCTCCTTCATGCATCTTCTGAAAAGTACTGACTGAGTACCTATCAAGGCTGCAGGATCACTAGGCCTACCTGTCCACCTGGTGCCTGTTGGGCCCAGACACACTAGTACTTCATGCAGACTGAGCCTCAGTTCAACCCACAACAGTCCTACAATGTAGGTATTACAAACCCCATTTCACAGATTAGGACACCCAAGCTCAGTCAGGTTCTCCTGCACAGAAGAACCCAGCTATTGCTGGGAAGGGCCTTGATTTCACCTCTGGGAGGTGGTGGAGTGTAGGCATCAGGTGTCTGTTAGAGTCAGACTGGATGGATTTGAACCTCAGCTCTACCACCTAGTAGCTATGGGATCCTTGGGCAAGGTGCCTGACTTTTCTGGGCCTCCATTTCCTCATTTGTGAAATGGGGATAGTAATCAGGTTGTTGTTGGGATTTTCCAGGTGGCACAGTTGGTAAAGAAACCACCTGCCAATGCAGGAGACACAGAAGATGAGGGTTTGATCTCTGGGTCAGGAAGATCCCCGGGAAGAGGAAATGCTAACCCACTCCAGTATTCTTGCCTGGAAAATCCCAAGGACAGAGGAGCCTGGCTAGAGTCCATGGGGCTGCAAAGAGTCAGACATGACTGAGCGTACATGCACATGCGTGTGCACACACACACACACACTCGCAAAATCAGATTTATGGAAAAAATAAATACAAAGCACTCAGAACACAGTAAGAACCCAATGCATAGGAATTGCTGCTGTTGCCATTTAATTACTACTACTACTATGAGGGATAAGAAATTGTAAACAGTTGTCTGAAGAACTGTGGATGGAGGTCCATTATCTTGTACAGAAGGCAGTGAACAAAACCATCTCAAAGAAAAAGAAAAGCAAGAAGGCCAAGTGGTTATGTGAGGAGGGATTACAAATGGGTGAAGATAGGAGAGAAGCAAAAGGCAAGGAAGAAAGGGAAAGGTACCTCCAACTAAAAGCAGAGTTCCAAAGAACAGCAGAGAGAGACAAGAAGGCCTTCTTCAGTGAACAGCGTAGAAAACAACAGGAGGGGAAAGACTAGAGATCTCTTCAGGAAAATCTGAGCTACCATGGGAACAGTTTGCCCAAAGATGAGCACAATAAAGGACAAAAACATAGAGACCTAGAAGATGGTGAAGAGATCAAGAAGAGATGGAAAGAATACACAGAAGAACTGTATGAAAAATATCCAGATGAACCAGATGACTACGGTGATGTGGTGAGCCACCCAGAGCCAGATACTCTGGAGAGCAAAGTCAAGTGGGCCTTAGGAAGCACTGCTGTTAATAAAGCTTGTGGATGTGACGCAATTTCAATAGAACTATTCAAAACCCTAAAGGATGATGCCATCAAGGCACTGCATTCAATATGTCAGGAAATCTGAAGACCCAACAGTGGTCACAGGACTGGAAAAAGTCAATCCTCAGCCCACTTCCCAAGAAGGGTAGTATAAAGAATGTGCTAACCATCAGACAACTGTTCTCATCTCTCATGTTAGTAAGGTCGTAAGTTTCAGCACTATGCGAACCAAGAATTTCAAGATGTCCAAGCTGGATTTAGAAAAGGAAGAAGAACCAGAGATCAAGTTGCCAACATTCACCAGATCACAGAGAAAGCTAGGGAATTCCAAAAAAAAACCCCCCAAAAAACCAAACCCACATCTACTTCTGTTTCATTGACTACGCCAAAGCCTTGGACTGTGTGGATCATAATAAACCGGAAACCTCTTAAAGAGATGGGAATACCAGACCATGTTACCGGTGTCCTGAGAAACCTGTATGTGGGTCAAGAAGCAACAGTTAGAACCCTGTATGGAACAACGGATTGGTTCAAGATAGAGAAAAGGGTACAACAGGGCTGTCTACTGTCACCCTGTTTGTTTAATCGATATGCTGAGCACATCATGAGAAATGCTGGGCTGGATGAGTTACAAGCTGGAATCAAGACAGGCAGGAGAAACAGCAATGACTTCAGATAGGACAATGATACCACTCTAATGGCAGAAAGCGAGGAGAAACTAGAGAGCCTCTTGATGAGGGTGAAGAAGGAGAGTGAAAGAGCCAGCATAAAACTAAGTACTAAAATAACTAAGATAATGGCATCTGGCCCCATTTCCTCATGGCAAATAGAAGGAGAAAGAAAAGGTGGACGTAGTGACAGATTTCCTCTTCTTGGGCTCTAAAATCACTGAGGATGGAGACTGCAGCCATGAAATCAGAAGACATTTGCTTCTTGGCAGGAAAGCTACAACAAACCTAGACAGTGTGTTGAAAAGCAGAGATATTACTCTGCCAACAAAGGTCCGTATGGTCAAGGCTATGGTCTTTCCAGTAGTCATGCACGGTTGTGAGAGCTGGACCATAAAGAAGGTGGAGTGCCGAAAAATTGATGTCTTTGGACTGTGGTGCTGGAGAAGACTTCTGAGAGTCCCCTGGACAGTAAAGAGATCAAACCAGTCAATCTTAAGGGAAATCAACCCTGAATATTTGTTGGAAGGACACTGAAGCTGAAACTCCAGTAACTGTGGTCATCTAGTGCGAACAGCTGACTCATTGGAAAAGTCCCTGATGCTGGGAAAGATTGAGGGCAGAAGGAGAAAAGGGCACCAGAGATGAGATGGCTGGATGGAATCAACAATGCAATGGACAAGAACCTGGGCAAACTTGGGGAGATGGTGAGGGACAGAGAGGCCTGGCATGTTGCAGTCCACGGGGTCTCAAAGGGTCAGACATGCCTGGGCGACTGAACCACAACTACAACTACTGCTGTCCATCAGGGTGTCTAACTCACAAGACTAGGCACTCACCTCCAGCTAACACTTCCCTGCCTGTCTTGGGCCAGGATCCCTGGAAAACAGGCTCTGGGATGGAAAGTTCCTGGCAGGAGGCTTCTTGTTCTCAAGATCACCTCCCGGAAGGGAGTGATGGAGGCGGGACAGAGCAGAGAGAGACCTGGCGCTGCAATGCAGTTGCAAAGCCAGCCTCAGCCAGTCTCATCCAGAGCTCTGGAGCTGAGCCTGCCTTTTGGAGTCATCTCGAATTGGACTGAGGAGTCTAGACCCTTCTACAATCCTCACTCTCAACGCCCTTCTCCATAAAGGAGTAATTGGATGCCAGTGGCCTCCAGGGTCAACCTGGGCTGGGTGAGGAGCTTCCTCAGAGAAGGCAATCCACCCCCCCCCCCCCCCCAACATTAGCATGAGCCGTGAGCTGCCAGCACTCCCAGGCATCTGAGAAAATGAGTGCCTCATCTTGGGTGGTATCTGGGTGAGGCCCGACAGCATCCATCACCACATGGAAGATTAGAGGGCAAGTATCCCCCTGCCCAGACAGGGCCCGTGTGAGTGTCACTGCAGTGACATTGCCCAGGCATTAACAAATATGCCCAGGATTTTTGAGTCCACCTTAGAACTGTTGTCAATCATAATCTATGGGTAGGGAGCCCTGGATTCTGCAAGTTTATCAAGTATCCCAGCTAGTATGTGTGTACCCTAAAACCCAAGATCCACTGCCCTAAAGAGTCTGAGAGAGTGGTCTGATGTCGTCAGCTGCCTGTCTGACATTTCATTAAATTCTCTTATTTCATTTTAAGAATTCACTCCAGCTGTGCATCCTCCTCTACAATATACACATGATCTGTTTTCACACACAAGTATTTTCCCTGTGCATCTTTAGAAATACAGGTCACCCCTGTCTTCCCTGACAACCTCCGTTCAGGCCCAAGGATATGCACGCCCCAGGTTTGAGCAGCTCCAGCTGACTCGCTGTGTACCTTCATCACCTGCTGGGGATACACAAAGATTAAGACCCAGCCTCTTCCCTCAAGAAGCTCAGAGTCTAGCAGAGAGGTACCACACAGGGCATCTTCCAGGGCTGCAATCCCCACCCTCAGCCTCCCCTGTCTGCTGCATTCAAATCTGTGTTCTGGGCGCTGATCACAACACGTTTTTGGCGTCAGCAGAAACTTGTTTTGCCTGGGCCTGCTACCTTCCCCCATGCACAATCAATTTTTCTCTCTGAAGGCAGTGTATGGCTGGTTTAGTTTCTCTCCTGCCCATGTTCTCTGCTTTCTGGATCATTAAACTGTTCTCGTCCAAATGCAGCCATCTATTTCATCTGAGATGTCTGGCTGTCTATGAAACCCAGGAGACCCGGTGGGAGCAGAAGACCCCAGAGAACTGAAGGATTCATAACTCCTCCAAACCCCCAGGCATCCATGTGTCTCAGTCCCACCCCCAGAGGGCCCTTCGCAGTTGGGATCTCAGTTCAGAAAGGACTTACAAAAATGAAGGGCGAAGGAAAAGGGGCCTTGGCCTAAAATGGGACATGAGTGAGCCGGTGTTTGTGATGGGTGGCCTCTCAATCCAGATGGCTTCTTTCCAGGAAGCCCTATTAATAACACTGTGCACTTTGCTAACAGCTTTCATGTTGAGAAATCCCCAAGTCCTTTATGGGGAGAAGTCATATCACCCAACAGTGAATTCGATCTCCTGAACAAAGTGAACAGCTGTTCAACAGCTGCCCTGCTCCAGTGAAAGAAAGGGAGGTTGAGGGCCTTGGAAGAAGTGAGAGAGAGACACTAGGCAGAGCCCCACCAATCAGAATGCACCCAGGGTTCCAAGCAAGCACCCTGCCTCCACTGCATTCAGCAATCAGCAGTCATCAGAGGAAGAAACTGGGAAACCCAGAGAGTGACATGGGGGCCAGAGCTGGCATTTATGGAGCACTTCTGGTGCCAGGGACTGTGCGAAGCCATCTACAAGCATGATTTAAGAGACTCCTCGCTCCTGCTCAGTGATGTGGCTTCCAAGGCGATTCCCATGTTGCGTTAAGTGGAAACTGAGCTTCCAAGAAGTGAAGGCATCTGCTCAGGCTTACCCAGGCCAGTACGTGGAGCCCACGCTGGGTTCCCAAGTCCTCACTGTAAACCAGGAGGTCTCAGAGACCCTCTCTCACCTTGGCTGAGATGCTGGCCTTGGAGCCACCTCGGCCTGAGGGTGGGAAGGCTGTGCCTCTTTCAATAAGTGAAAGACCCGTCTCAGTTGGACACGCCACCAGGCAAAACCTGGCAGGGAGGGGAGAGGACCCCACACAGGTGTCAGAAGCCATCCTTCTCAGGGTGATGCCCTCGATCTGTCTCTGTGTCCGGGAACATCCTCGGCGGCACAGTGAACAGAATGGAGCTGTGCACTGCTCGGGCCAGTTCTCAGCGATGACTGATGGGCCTCACATATGCTACCAGCTCTGGGGAGGAGCGATTCTTCTTCCTTAGCATCCGGCACGGCTGACTCCTGTCAAACAGCCTTGGCAGACCCCTTAAACGACAGTAATTCTCCCACCAGGAGGAAGCCAGGATACAGGGATCTGAATGAGATCCAGTGCCCCTAAGAAGGCACTTGGCTGGCCCTACTGGTTATGGATGGGGATGAAGGATGGAGTGAGCCAGAGAGAGAAAGGAGACTGGGGTAAGAAGGGAGAGGCAGAGGGAAAGTGAGAAGACACAGATGGAGGCAGACAGGTGGAAAAAGGATATTTATGTGGGTGGTGCTTGTGCAGTGAGAGGCTGCGCCTCCCACTACACTGCAGGGACCACGTCTGGTTTTGCTCACAGTGCCTGACACACAGGAGACGCTCCTAAGTATTTACTGAATGAGACTGAAAATAAAGAGATATAAGAGTATTTTGTTGTTTAGGCACTCAGTTGGGTCCAACTCTTTGCAACCCCATGGACTGCAGCTCAGTCCTTCACCATCTCCCAGAGCTTGCTCAAACTCATGTACATTGAGTCAATGATGCCATTCAACCATCTCCAATTTCTGTTGCCTCCTTCTCCACCTACCTTCAATCTTTCCCAGCATCAGAGTCTTTTCCAATGAGTCAGCTCTTCACACCAGGGGGCCAAAGTATTGCAGCTTCAGCATCAGTCCTTCCAATGAATATCCAGGACTGATTTCCTTTAGGATTGACTGATTTGATCTCCTTGCGGTATAAGGGACTCTCAAGAGTCTTCTCCAATACCACAGTTCAAAAGCATCAGTTCTTTGGAACCCAGCCTTCTTTATGGTCCAACTCTCACATGCATACATGACTACTAGAAAAACCATAGCTTTGACTAGAAGGACCTTTGTTGGCAAAGTAATGTCTTTGCTTTCAGACTCTACTGAATGAAACTGAAAATAAAGAGGCATAAAGAGTGTAGATAACACAGGTCCTGGCATGTAAGAGTTGCTCAGTACGTCCTTGTTGACTGAATGCATACATGCCTACTTACAGACAGAATTTTAGAGGGGTTGGAGGGGACCCAATTTGCAGGACAGATACATCGCAGAAGCACCAAATGGAGAATATATTGGGGGCTGAGGCTGCCCCTGACCACAGCCTAGGCCTGGGGCCTCAAAGCTGGCAGGGCAGGGAATCGAAAGAGAAAAGAGCCTCTGGATAGGCACTGGGTATGTGGCAGCGGCAGGCAGTCAGCTCTGGAATAGAGAGGGGTTGGGCAGGGAGTCAGGGATTGAGTCTGGAGCTCATCACTGCTTTCTCAGAACCCAGCATGAATCCAGGCCTGCAATGTACACAGCCTTCGTTTGCTGAATGGACTGATGAGCACAGGATCTGAGGCTGAGCAGGTCAAGGTGAGGGGCTTAGGACTGCACCTGTGGAAGGACTGTGTGATCTATGAGGTGGGCACAGAGGCTCAAAGGGGAATGCTGGGCTGGACAAGACAAGCCCCGGCTTATGACTTAGTGCCTCTGGGTCAACTTGAGTGACTGCTGCTTCCACCTTCATGCTAGACCTGTGGTTTCTCAATAGTGGCGGTTTTGAGGCCCAGGGGCCATCTGGCGATGTCTGGAGACAGTTGCGTCACAGTGAGGAGGGTTGCTGCTGACATCTTGGTAGGCAGACCCAGGGATTGTGGTAAACATCCTGTAATGCGTGGGACAGACCCTGCAATGATGAACTATCTGGTCCAAATATGATGGCTGAGAAACCCCACATGCTACAGCTCTCTCTGTGGGCGTACCACTGTCCTCACCCTCCACCCTGGATCCCAGCTCTCAGTTTGAGGTGTTTTTGTCACCATAATTAAGGCCACTGCCATCAGTAAAGATGTACTGAGCCCCGACAGACAAAATCAGACACACCTGTCATCCTGTTTTTCCTTAAAAGAGATGACAGTAGCTCAGGACTCAGAGAAGCCCAGTGGGACACAATCCCAGTGAGGGACCTGGGGGTCAGCACCACCACCACGCCCACAGGGAGCGCTGCACCTGGGGCTTTCTGGCATCCTCCTGGAATGCGTAGACCCAGACCTCAGAACAGGAAGGGGTCATAGGAGCATCTGTTCCCACCACCTCCTTTCACAAATGAAGTACTGTGAGGGACACGAGAGCTGACGGGTCCAGGGTCAAGGGAATGTGAGTGGCAGAGCCACGCCTGGGAACCCAGATCCCCACACTGCCAGTCGAGTGCTCTTCCGATGAGAAAGCGCCTCTGGTGACTTAAGTTTCCAAAAAGGGTCTCCTGCAATACTGAAGAGTACGTGACGTGTGTAAGTGGACTTTTTGAAAGCCTTTCAGATGTGCAGGTCATCAGGTGCTGCTCAGCTGAGGCTCACTGTTGTTCAGGGACCAAGAGCCTAAGAGAAGGTTCTGGTGAAAGTCTGTGTTTTTGATGAAAAATTCACCTTGGAGAGAAAGGTAACTGCTTGAAGATGTCCTTAAGCATTTGTGAGGGACCCCAACGTGGCTCAGCAGTAGAGAACCTGCCTGCAGAGCAGGAGACCCAGGAGATGTGGGTTCAATCCCTGAGTCTGGAAGATCCCCTGGAGGAGGACATGGCAAGCCACTCCAGTATTCTTGCCTGGAGAATCCCATGGACTGAAGAGCCTGGTGGGCTATGGTCCATAGGGCTGTAAAGAGTCAGACATGATTGAAGTAACTAAGCATGCAGGCACGCCAAAGACTAAGAGGACTTTATAAATAATTAGACTGTTTCCCCCTATTTTCCCAAGGAAAGGTGGTGCTAGGAAATAAAAAGATTAGCACCAAAAAAAAAAAACAAATACTAAGGCATTAACATACCTTCCTCACACTGCAGGCCCTCCAGACTTACTCTGATGACCAAAAGCAAGGAAGAATACGCCAGCAATTAGCTCATTTGGAGTAAAAATTACAGAGTGCAGGCTCAGTGGGAGAAGCGGGATAGAGCTTAACAAGTTGTGGAGCAGTAACTGCCTTTGCCATCCCCCTTCCATCCATCTACTCCTCTCTGAAGACTCTGTTCCGTGTTACCCCCCGCCAAAGTGTTTCTAAACCCCCTTCTCAAGGAGGAATTACACCTGCCCTATGTGGTGCGCCCCTGACCCTTTAAGCGTGTCTATCCCAGCCCCGACGCATCAGTGAACTTGTATATCTCCTCTACTGCACCATGAGACCTGTCCCAAGTGGTTGGCACAAAAGTAGACACAACAGTGGGCGTGCAATAAATATTCAATTTACTGATGTCAAATAGGGAGAAGTGGTACCCCCGTGGAGAAGCTATACACCAGAGGAGGAATGAGGGGTATGAGTTGGGGACGGAGGGTTAAATACTGATGTTCAGATTCTACCACAGGAAGGAAGGATGCTACAACTTCTTGATGCCCTACAATCACAGGCTCAATCAATGCACCTACGATCACAGGTTTAGTCCCCCTGACAAACCTGTAAGTAAGGCATTGTCGTTTCCCTGGCTCCCTGACAAGGACAAGACTACTCCGAGTGCCACGATGATATGGCACCAAAGCACAAGCTTTCCTGGTCTTTTAGGCTGCCTCTCATGACACAAACAGTGTATTCCCTATGCTTCAATAAAATCCCACTGATGCCTTTGTGAACTGGCAGGAATTTGTCACATCAGAGTTTCAGCCCGTGATATTATTTATCTAACAGACATTTAATAAAAATAGCTGTTTTTGTTATCAGAGCACTAGAAGCTTATCCCCAACCCTAAATAAATAAACCAACTGATTTGATTTGTGGACTTTTGATTTATGAAGCTATGTGAAAAGTCCTACAAAGATACAAATAAACTACATGCCACTAAGTACTTAATGAATGGATTTTAGATTTTTAAATCCCCTGAGATCGAGTCTACTCCAGGAAACCTAGGGTGTTGCCATAATTAATAATAGGAGGCAACTTAGTGTTAAAAGGAGAACATACAGGAGCGGGAGAGAGAGAAGAGTAGCGTAGGGTCACACTCCACCAGTCACTAGTGGATGTTCATTTTTCTTATCTGTAAAATGGGCATAATAACACCCAGATCTACCACGTCTGTTCGAAGGACAATGATTTGAAAGCAGTCCTGTAAACTGCAAAGGCATTAGCAATTACAGCTGCTCCAGAAATTTTTGCATTTGATGCACTCATGAGCACTTGATCTCAAAGCAGCTTTAATTATGTGCTGAAAAAGTTAAAAATAGAAACCACCACCCTGAAGAGAGTCCAACGGTAGAGATGGCTCATGAATGTCAGTTTTTCGAGTTCACCTTTCCTCTCCCGCTGCTGCGAGGGCTGAGAAGACCTTATAATTTGCAGTGTAGTTAGTGTGACCCCCAGATTCTATGCTATTGCCTCCTTGTTAACCTCCAGCCCCGAGAGGCACAGACTAAAGTCCCCATTCTCCTTGTGGATATAATTAAAGGCATTTTTAGCTCTCTAGAAATTTCTTCAAAGCACAAAATGTTCTCTGGAAATCACAAACCACCATGTAGCAAATATTGTGGAAGTTTAATTAAAAAAAAATTTTTTTTCTAAAGTTAGGTCTTAATAGGGTTTAAAAGGAACCTCAAAAACTGTTTCTCAGAACACTATTCCTGTTAAGGGGCATTCCGTAAAAAATCACCTAACGTCAAAAAAGGCCTGGAAAAGGCCCACTGACGAGGTTAACGCAGGGCTGTGGGACCTGCCTGGGCACATGCCCTGCTGGTACACACAGCGCGCCACCAAGAGTGAGACCCAGCCGGCAGAGGTTTCCAGGTACGTCAGGGAACCTTTATTCCTCAGGTCCTCCGGGGGACTAGCTTTTCACAGAACAAACTTTCAGACAGAACCTCTGCTCTGAAATAGGTTTTCACACTGTGCTCAGCAGAATCCCAAAGGTTCCTAGAGGAGACCTCGGGGGCTCCTGAGGGCTGGAGCTAAGGCTCCTGCTGCCATCTGAATGTGCGTGGCTGTTCACACCACCTTTCCTGCCAGTAAACATGTTGAATCCCTAATGCTCAACTTGATGATGTTAGAAGATGGGGCCTTTGGGTTGATTAGGTCATGAGGGTAGAGCTCTCATGAATGGGATTAGCGCCCTCTTCTTAAAGGATGACAGATCTCAGAGGGTAGCCACATGAGGATGCAGGAAGGGATTGATTATCCAGGAAGACAGCTCTCCTAAGAACCTGACCACGCAGCACCTTGATCCTGGACTTCTAGCCTCCAAAACTGTGAGTAAAACAGTCCTGTTGTTTATAAGCTACCCAGATGATTGTTTTTTGTTATAGCAGATCAAACGGACTGAGACAGCCTCATGTTCGTTAGGGGAGCTGGCTGAAGAGCAGCTCCCCTAGAACATGGAGAAACACTGCTCTAGAACAGATGAGGACATGGGGTCTTTTATTCAGCTTATACCTACATGTTAACCTTCAGACTACAATGATGCCTTTCCTGTTCTGAACCAAGGGGTCCAGAGCACAGAGTGACAGCTGTCGCCTGAAGACCAGTTCACTCCTTCCTTGACCTCAGGGCAGGTGCTGGACCTCTCCCAACCTCTTCCTCTCCGCTCTGCAATGGCAGTGATGCTCCCTTGCAAGCTACGTGCTGGCACACAGCTGGCACACGGCAGAGGTTCTAGACATGACATCCAGAACATCAAAAACATTCTTTTGTTGCCTTTATCTTTTACACTGAAAATCTCTGAGCTCACCATTAGTTGTAGTCATCTGAATCTCACAGATCTCCATCATTTCCTTGTGCATCCCTGTTAGCTTGATGTCTCTCTATCCTGCTTCAGTAATTCTCCCTGAAAATATTTTTGGGCAAATTTTCTTATTATATAGTGATACACAGTCAATGCAGAAGATTTTAAAAATTCAGACCAGAAAAAAAAAATAAGAGAACAAGAAAAACAGCAACAACAAAAATCACCCTACATTCCACCACTGGGAAGTAGGCTGTTAATGTGTTCCTTTTCAATTTAAGCTCATCTGAGAAATGCCTGTGGTTCCTGGGGTTATTCTTTGCTGTACTGTCAAACTTATATTTACCAAAATCATACGTCTTTCTTTTTTTGTGTAAGTTAATTTGCATACTTTTTATCTCCAAAGTAACACTAAAGTGTCTTCACGTATTTGAATTCAAGCAATACAGAAGCAAGCTGAAAACAAATGCAGGTCTTCCTTCACTCCTTCCCACCCTGTCCTACCTGCCTTCTGAGGAAATCACTGTTGTTGTATTTATATAGATGTTTTCTTATTTATTTCCACACTTGATGTTTAAAGACATAAAAGATGGTCTTACGCTGTTTTATTTCTCAGCCCTCTTGAATCATCTTTTCAAAGTGTCTGGCCTTCAAACGCAACCTGGTATTTTCTTGTAAGTTTCTGAAATCAACTTTCTTAAAATTCTAGGGCAGTGCTTCTCAGCTTCAACATGTGCATGAACCACCTGGGGATCTCATTAAAAACCGGATTCTGATCCAGCAGGTATGGAGTGGGGCCGAGAGTCTGTCTTTCTATTGAGCTCGTGCTGCAGGTCCACTTTGAGGAGCAAGGCTTCAGGGTATGTAACTACTCAAATGCTTTATGCTTCTTCTTGATTTGTACAAACACCAAGACGGCCATTTCTCTCAAGCACCCTACACCCCCGGCACCACTGGCTTTTCTTGGCTGGCCAGGATTAAGCCTAATGCATGAATCTCCCTCAAGAGGTGGGTTAACTGGTGGTGTGGAGTTCCTGGGGATCTTGGTCTCACAATAAAAAGGCAACTCAGAGTTTAGGTCTTTTCTGCAGGGAAGTAAGAGCCAAAGGATCAGAAGACACGATAATTGAGGGCCGAACTCCAAAAAGGCAGGACATGGATGCTTGACCAAAGCACACCCGAGGGGAGCAGAAGTGAGGAGGAAGTTCTGACCTCAATGGAGGAGAGAACCCCAAAGAGGCACAGTGAGATTTAGATACCCCAGTTTAGCTAAAGCAGTCATGTATTTTCCAGCAACTGAGTTGAAGCGGTGGATGGAGGCTGAGGAATGGAGATGCCGAGACAGTGAAAGCATCCTGCTTCTGCTCTCTCATCACCTTGTTACTCTGGCCTCAAGAGTGGCCCCGGTAGGAGGCTCTCCTGCCATCAGCTCTGCACATCTGTGTGCTAAGTTGTGTCAGTCGTGTCTGACTCTCTTTGACACTAGAAACTGTAGCCTGCCAGGCTCGCTGTCCATAGGATTCTCCGGGTAAGAATACTTCCTCCTCCTGGGGATCTTCTTGAGTCTGGGATCGAATCTGCATCTCTTATGTCTCCTGTACTGGCAGGTGGTTTCTTTACCACAAGCATGACCTGGGATGCTGCACATGTGAGGGAGCCCTAAACAACACAGTGCTGGTGGCTCAGATGGTAAAGAATCTGTCTGCAATGCAGAAGACCCAGGTTCGATCCCTGGATTGGGAAGTTCGCCTACAGAAGGGCATGGCAACCTATACCAGTATTCTTGCCTGGAGAATCCCATGGACAGAGGAGCCTTGTGGGCTACAGTCCGTGGGGTTGCAAAGAGTTGGACACAACTTAGTGACTAACACACACACACACACACAACACAGCCAGTTCCACCCAGTGTGGTTCTTAAATGACAGCCCCTTGGCAAGTCCTAGTGACCCCACCACTGGTTTCAGAGGTGGGGCAGGGCCTTAGGAATTAATTAGATGGCCAGGCTTCTTACCAGTCTTAGAAGTCTGATGAGAATTTCCCCCTTACTACTATATTCTTAGAAAAGAAGAGCTGGGATTTCTGCTTGGTTAGTAACAGTACAAGAACCTGGAAAACACATCACTTTCAGTTTCTACAGTTAAGCACACCATTTTTCATTCTGCTTCATTTTTAAGGCTGTGGGCTCCTAGAGAATAGCTTAGCTCAAACCCTCAAGGAAAATCCGCTCCTTAATTGACCACCGTGTCTCACATTTTCTTTGCTGCTGTTGTGAGAGACTTTTCTCCATGACTTGTATGTAAATATCATTCCTCCCAAGTAACTGAAATCTGCCCAAGAAAACCAGTGGACACTTATGCACATGGTTTTCTTTCAAATCCACCAGAATATCCAAGGGGCAAGGGAACTAAATATGCATTTGCAATACACCTTTCACAAATCTGACCTGAGTGAGAATCATCAGAAAAGCTTAGTTCTTTTCTAATCACATCAGAACAATGCTGCCAGAAAATGACTCATACGGTGGAACAAAGCAAGAGGCCTTGTGCCTGAGAAGCAATGTTTGAGTCAGCCTTAATGCCAACAGGCCTTTATCTTATGAGGCATCTCCAAGGTTGTTATTGTTTACGCCCTGAACAGGGTCACAGGGAGGGTTCTGCCTATGTCTTGCTCAGAGCATCTGTTGAGAACCTCACAGTCTGGTTGCCAGCAGGGCTGTTTTTCACCCTCTCCGTCTTTTCTATGAAGCTACTTCTTATTTTATGCCAGGGCTTATTAATGGCAGGAACTGTGCTACTCACTGTATATGTCAATTCATTTATTCTTCATAACATAACTTTATGAAAGAGGTAGGCACTGTAGCCATTTCACAGATGCGAAAGGCTTAAAGATGTTGGGAACATTCCCACAGGCATAGAGATAAGTAAATTTCAGAGTCAGAACATGAATTCAATTCTAAATAAATAAGTGTTAGTCGCTCAGTCGTGCTCAACTCTTTGCGACCCCATGGACTGCAGCCCACCAGGCTCCTCTGTCCATGAGATTTTCTAGGCAAGGATACTGGAGTGGGTTTTCATTTACTTCTCCAGGGGATCTTCCCAACGCAGGGATCAAAACTGGGTCTCCTGCACTGCAGGCAGATTCCTTACCAACTGAGCTACAAGGGAAACCCAGAACACGAATTCAAGTCTAATCAACTCTAAATCCTGTGATTTTACCTTCTATTCACACATGAAAGAAGTCTCCATTTCATCACTATCAGTGTCCACTCCATTCATTCACATGAATATTATTGAGCCCATGCTAGGCACTAGGCATTGAGGATCCGGGTATAAGTCTTGATCCTTGCCCTCAGAAAACTGGAGATAGATTCCTGATTCAAAAGCTGCCCTGTCCAAGATGGCAGCCACTCACTACATATGGTTATTTACATTTAGATTTAAAATTAAATCAATTAGATAAAGAAGTCCTTTCCTCCATTGCACCAACTGCATTTCAAGTGCTAGATAAGTGGCTAATGGCTACTGTATGGAGCAGTGCAGACACAGGACACTTTCATAAGTTCCCTTGGGCGGTGCAGTTCTACACGAAGTAGGTGACTCCTTGACTCCAGCCTAAAAAGAGGTATCTGCTTTTTAAGTCCTGTCCTCTTTGTCCTTAGAAACAAGGGTCAGACACTGTCAGAAGCAGGAGTGTTTTCCTGATTCCCCGTGTCTGTCTGTTCTGGTTGCCTTGCTGAGTCATACCCACTTGCCTTTCAGCCCCAGAAGGGTTTTGGAGCTGTGATGACAGCGGACTGAATATCACAGAACAGAGGACAAGCACCAGCCTGACATTTCCCCAGCACCATCAGCCTGGCTCACATTCCAGCATCTTTCACAGCTCAGGAAGCTGTGAGAAGCAAAAAGAAGCCAGAAAGATTTTCAAGCTCTGGAAGCAAGAAGAGAAAACATCTTTTGACTTGTAAACTGAACAGATTTGGATGTGGACATTACAGAGAAGGAGCACGTAAGTCCCTGGCAGAGTTCCTTCACAGAAAAGAACTCCGTTTGCCAGTGGGTGAGGAGCAGGACTGCCTCAGATGGAGATGCAGGCACCCAAATCTTTACTGAAGCCATTTCTGTAAAAAGTCCACACACAGCAGAACCAACAGGACCTCTCTGCATCTTTACACCCTTGATTCTTCCTCTTTACCTGCCTTTTCTGAGGACTGCATACAGGCCCAGCATGAGAGGACAGAAAGACCAAGACGACAGAGTCTTTCTTCTGGAGGGAAAAATCCAGACAGGGGCCTTCTGGGGCAAAGAGATCATCTCGTGCTTGGCTGCCCACTGCCTCTTCCCAAGTAGGCAGCTTACTTCTGGGCCTAGGTTGCCAGGGAGAGTATCACGTGACTGCCCTGTCTGACCCCACCCACTTACCTTTGACCTATGGTTTGATACATAGAGATGGGCTCAGCCAATCAGATTCTTTCTCTTGGAAATTGAAACCAGAAGCAGGAAATACCTCTCCAAGAAACAAGAAGCCAAAACACAGCCAAGTGCCCTGAGCAGACAAGGGGGTCAGGTAAAGCCTTATTTCCTCCACCTCCTATTCAGAACCTCCACTGAGTTCTCTGGTACAGTACAAACCAGGCTGCTTTGACACCTGCTCTTGATTTCCATGCCAACTACTTTATCAGTCCACCTATAACCCTCCTATAAACTCTATTCCTTGAGCTAGCTTGAGTGCATCCCTGTTTCTTGAGCAACCCAGTGGGTGTTTCACCTCTGAAAAAGTGCCACTTGTTCTGTGACAGAAGAGGGTTTAGGTGACTAATGTGGAAGTACAAGGAGAATAACGTTCCAAGCGTCTACTGTGTGTCCAGCCGTGTGTGTGCTGTGCTTAGTCATGTCCAACTCTTTGTGACCCCATGGACTGTAACCTGCCAGGCGCCTCTGTCCATGGGATTCTCCAGGCAAGAATACTGGAGTGGGTTGCCATGCCCTCCTCTAGGGGATCTTCCCAACCCAGGGATTGAACCCAGGTCTCCGCATGGCAGGTAAATTCTTTACTGTCTGAGCCACCAGGGAAGCCCCAGCTGTGTCTGAAGTGCTCCCGTGTAAGAGGTCGGCTTCAGTACCCACAGCAGCCCTGCCACCTAGCCACAGTCACCGCCCCAGTTCACAGGTGAGGAGCCAGGTTCCTCAAGATCAGGTCTCACTGTTCCCAACTATCCTTAGGTTGCCTGCTTGTTGGAAGCTCTTCTGACTCTAGCTGCTCAGAGAAAGGAAAGATTATAGTGAGGAGGCATCAAGGCTGCCTGAAGAAGCTGGAAGTTGGGAAGTGTCTTCGTCTTTCTGAGCTTCAGGGTCTTTTCCTGTGAAATGGGAACAGTAATATTGACCAAAAAGAGCTGTGTGGAATTGGTGAAATGAAGGATGTAAAACTCTGAGCAGTATGTTGAACATATACAAAAGGTGCTCGATCTCAACCAGCAGTGGTCCCCTCTCGTCCTTCATCTGCTGTCTTTGTGCAGCCTTGAGGACCTGCCCGCCTCTCGCCTCCTGCCTCCTTCCTGCACCAACCCAGCAACTTTCGTCATGCGCTGGATCCGGTCCCAGACTCCTTGGCTGGGACCTAATATTCACGGCACTTATTATTCCAGGCATCCTGTGATTTACTTTTCTAGTGAGTTAATTGCAAAATCCATATGGAGCAGAGAAAAAACATCAAACCAAGCTTGCCATGAAAAGCAGGGGAACAGAGAAAGCTTTCCATCTCCTCCAGTGCAGCCTGGGAAGGCAGGGATTGGGGGGTGGGGAGGGGGAGATGTTGCCGCACTTACAGTGCAGGAGGCCAGAGCTGCCAAGCTCAGTGGAAGGCACATGGAGTTCAGGGCCTAGATTTCTCCTTTTTCTTTTCTGCTCATCCCTTTAGACAAAAATCTAAGTTTTAGACTCCCACTATGGGTATAAAATATAGGTTATCAAATCTCTGTGTGCATAAGAAGCACCTGGGAAGTTTATTTAAAATGCAGATCCCCACTTTGCAGTATACCTGAAACTAACACCACACCGTAAACTAATTGTACTTCAGTTACAAAAATAGGTTAATAAAAAATTCATGTTTATAAAAGTAAAATACAGACTCTCAAGCCTCTCTCTAAAGTTTCATCCAGTAAGTGTGGTATGGAGACACAGAATCTGTACCCCATGTGTACGTGCTACAGGTAACCTGCAGACCAAAGCTGAGAAACAGTGAGGCAAAGGAAAGGTCAGTTGTCCTGGAGTTAGAGGAACTTAAGATAAGTTCTTAGTTCTCTCTCTTATCAGCTATGTGTCCTTGGGACAATCACTGTATCTCTCTGGCCTCAGTTTTCTTCTCTCTCAAGTAGGAATGAGAGTACCTACATCATAAAAACATCCCTGCTGCTGCTGCTGCTGCTAACTCGCTTCAGTCGTGTCTGACTCTGTGCGACCCCACAGACGGCAGCCCACCAGCCTCCGCCGTCCCTGGGATTCTCCAGGCAACAGTACTGGAATGGGTTGCCATTGCCTTCTCCAATCCATGAAAGTGAAAAGTGAAAGTGAAGTTGCTCAGTCGTCTACGACTCTTAGCGACCCCACGGACTGCAGCCTACCAGGCTCCTCGGTCCATGGGATTCTCCAAGCAAGAGTACTGGAGTGGGTTGCCATTGCCTTCTCTGATAAAAACACTGAGGGAATAACATACTAAAAGCCCTTAATGCAACCCTTGGCACTCAAAAAATCAAACATTTGCTTTTCTTTCCTGGAAAAAGTTTTCTTTAAAACTGGCCTAAGGCATCTTTGCTCCTGAATATTAATACATTTCTGTATCTGTTTACAATCTAAAACTTTCAAAGAGGGACCTCTGAGAGAAGCCACCTCTTGTTTTGAAAGCACTCTGAAGATGAAAAGGTGTCAAATCCTCCAGAGACTTGGCTGGTAAGAAGTTAAAACAAATGTTTATTTTAATTTGGTAAGTTATAATTTATTAAACGCTTTTGGAAAATGGAAGTACTATTTATGTTCCCACCAGGGACCCAACAGTTTTTCATGGTTGGTGGTTAATTCATTCATTTGTTCAAGAAACACTGATTAAGCACCTGGGTGCCAGGCCAGATGAACAAGAGTTAGCCCTCTGGGGACTTGGCATCTCAACAATGATAGCAGCTTGATAGAGACCACACTGGGGGCTACAAAAGCCCAGAGCCCACCACGCCAGGTTCCTCTGTCCATGGAATTCTCCAGGAAAGAATACTGGAGTGGGTAGCCATTCTTTTCTCCAGGGGATCTTCCCAACTCAAGGATCAAACCCAAGTCTCCCACATTGCAAGCACATTCTTTACCATTAGAGCCGCCAGGGAAGCCTCACAGTTGGTGGTTAATTCATTGATTTGTTCAAGAAACACTGATTAAGCACCTGGGTACCAGGCCAGATGAATAAGCCTTAGCTAGCTCTCTGGGGATTCGGTGTCTGAACAATGGCAGCGACTTGACAGAGACCACAGTGGGGGCTGCAGAAGCCCAGAGAGCAGTGACTTCTCTCAGCCTAAGGAGCCAGGTCTTGGGAAGCTGACCAGCCAGAAACGACTCCATCTTGAAAGCACCCAGATTGAAACACAATTTGAAAAACAATTCTGGTCCCCACAGAAATGCAAGGTGAGATCCCTGGAAGAAAAAGCTCTTCTTGGCTGAGGTTACCCTCCATACCTGTAATTTCTTAGATGCTCCGAGGGGTGGGAGGACTCTTCTCTGACTTTAGGCCCAGACATCCAAGTGTTTCATGGACATCTTGATATGGAGGCTCACAGGCACCTCAGACTCAACAGTGTCTACCACTCAGCTTATTCACCTTCCTCCACAAACATGCTCCAGCATTTCCACACTCATCCATGGCGCTACTCCGATCAAATACAGGCCTGCATCCGTTTCCTCTCCCACAGCCCACATTTAGTCAGTCACCAAATTCTACTGGTCCCTCCACCTCAGTATCTCTCCATTCTGTCCCTGCAACCACTGCTCTGATTTTGGGGGCCATCACCCATCTCTTCCTCTCCACGTTCAGATGGAACCTAGGGTGATCTTTCCACAAACACACAGAGGGTGGATCGCATCCCTGCTTAATACCCTTCGCTGGCTTTCCCTCCCCCACAGAATAAGGTTCAAATACCGACAGGTGATGCCCAAGGCCCTGGCTCTCTAGATTTACCAGCTGGCACACGAGTCCCCCCGACACACCCCAGCAGCCACATGACGCCCGCACACATGAATGTACCACGCACTTCCTGGCTAGCCTGCCAGCACCCCCATCTCCAACGAGGAGGATTCCAAAGAAAAGCTCCCGCCTCTCCGATGTCACATCACCACTCCTTCCCCCTCTCCTGACTTCCCGGAGCTGTTACATCTCTTTATTCATCCCTTCTATGGAATAGAAACATCTCAAGGGCAGGTATTCCACTGTGTCCACACCCCAGCCCTTCTTACTCTAGGTGGTGTAGGGTGCTTACCAAGCTGGTTCTCTTCTTTTTCTGGGTACATGAGAGGTGTATACTTCCCTGCTCCCTTGCAGTTAAGAGGAGCTATATGACTAAGTCAGGCCTATGGGCTATGAGAAGTAGGCAAAAAGGCTGTTTGCTCCAGACAATGCCGCTACAAGATTGCAAAGCCCCTCTGCCTGGGTCCTGTAGAGACTCTGTGGAGAAACCCTTTTCCCTGACACCTCCGATGTGCTGAGTACTTGATGTGAGAAATAAACTCTGCAAAGCCACTGAGATATTAGGGTTGCTTGTTATTGTGACATAATTAACCTATGTGACTGCTACAGAAATCATGCAATTGGGAAAGTGTTAGCCGCTCAGACACATCAGACTCTTTGTGACCCCGTGGATGGTAGCCCACCAGGCTCCTCTGTCCATGGGATTCTCCAGGCAAGAATACTGGAGTGGGTAACCATTCCTTTCTCCAGGGCATCTTCCCAACCCAGGGCTGGAACCCAGATCTCCCACACTGCAAGCAGACTCTTTAACATCTGAGCCACAGGGAAGCCCATATTTCTGTCTATGATCACTGAAACAGGACCTGGAAGTATCAGGTTCTCTATAAACATTTGATGAATGAATAAACACAGGAATGGATGAGTGAACAAAGATGCCTAGGGTCAAAGAAAAGAGCCTCTAATAACTGCCCCCGTAACCCTCTAGCCCCCACACCGGTGGGCTGTTCTTTTTTATCCCCATTTGGTTCCAGAAGAGGGATTTACCCTTTTATTCTTCTCTCTGAAGGATCTCTGCACTGAGGCCAGCTGAAACTACGTGCAGATCCTAGCTAATGCCCCAGTGTCTGAAGGAATGGCAACGGTGATATACTTTTACCGGTTTTGTACCAGTCCATAATTGCTCTTTGAACTTCATGCTTCCAGGGTTACATCTGGGCTTGGCCTCCGAGATGGGGATTCTTGAGCTCCCTGAACCAAAGGTTTCTAATGCTAATACCCCTGCCCCCACCGCACCCCAACCAGGTTAAAGAATGGCCTCATTAGAGCACATATCTTTTTTACATGTGGGGAAAATATTCAGTAATTATCTCTAAATCTTTCAACACATTTCAGCTAAGCACAAAAGCAGAGGCTGTGAGATGTGGATTGACTCTACATATTTTCAAAAAATAAACACAACCATAAAGAATGTCATTCCAAAGTCACAGGTTCCTGAAATTATTGCTTAGGAAGAAGGTTGGGGGCACTAGTACAAACATCTAGCAGGGAGCAGCTAGCTAATCAGATTAGAAAGATCAGCTCGCTGGCAGTGCTGACGATGGAGTGGGGAGACTGAGGAGGAGAGAGGCTAGGGCCCTCAACCCACGGAGGAGGGGGAAGAACTGAACTTGGCAACGTCTGGCTTGCATCCACACGGCTTTCCAGCCTCTTGCTGTGTTGTCCTTAAGTTAGCTGGTGAGCACCAGGCCTGAGACTGGGAGGAAGAGGAAGCGCAGGACACTGGAAACAGGACGGGTTTGCAGCAGACGGACTTCGGTTCACATTTACCTCGGAACTCTGTGACTTTGGCCAAGTCCCTGCCTTTGTGATTCCTAGTTTGCTCGCTACAAAGCAGGGGCGAACACAGCAACCTCCCCGTGTTTTAAGGGCACACAGTTTGCTGTGAAAACAGGAAGCGTCAACCTGCAGCCTGTCTGTCTGCTTCCCCTAATCCCAAACTCTTCTGAGTCCCCAGGGCCTGGTGCTACAGATGCCCTCAATGACTGTGTGCTGAAAGCGTGGATGAATGAGGTGCCCTAGACTGGGTTTTTTTTTTATAGAAAAATATACAATTTATCATTTGAACGATCTGAAAGTGTACAGCTCAGCGGCATTTTATACATTCCCAATGTTGTGCCCCTATTAGGTGCACTCATGCTAAGCGGCTTCAGTCATGTCTGAGTCTTTGTGACCCCATGGACTGTAGCCCACCAGGCTCCGCTGTCCATGGGATTCTCCAGGCAGGGATACTGGAATGGGTTCCCATTTCCTTGTCCAGGTGATCTTCCTGACCCAAGGATCGAACTTACTTCTACTTACGTAAGTAGAATCTCTTACATCCACCTGCTCTGGCAGGCAGGTTCTTTACCACTAGCGCCACATTACTACTATCTATTCTAGAACATTTTCATCAACCCCTCCCCCCTACAAAAAAAACAAAAACAACTCTGTACCTACTAAGCAGTTACTCCCTTTCCCACCTTCAATGAGAAAGTCTATGGTGGTTTTAGCTGCATTCAATACTTTAACCATGGCTTTGGTGAGAAACTTGCCAGGGGCTGGTCTGGCAAGGACATATTTCCTGTGTACCCACTGCAGGCTTGCTCCCCTCTGTAAGTGACACGGGCCTAATGACACTGCTATCAGGCGTGTGCGTGGCTGTTAAGATGATGCACTTAAGCTGGAACACGAATCAATACCGAATGATGAGGCCAACGAGGCCGGGAGGGGTGGGATGGGGAGGTCTTGATGCGTAGAGACTTGCACTTGAGTCCATGAGCCAGTGAGCGGAGGCTCAGCCCTGTCTTCTAGCACATCCCGGGGATGCTCCTGGAATGGGAGGACTGCGCATTACGCACCCCACCCCATTTCCGATGAGTCTACAGTGGCCGGGCCCTCGCCCAGCTGTAGACGAGGCTCCAGCTGCAGAGAAGTGGGCATGGAGGCAGGCGGCCGTGGATGGTTAATGAGTGATTTATCGGTGCTGCTGCACAGCAGCTTTCCTGGGACCTGCTCCTAATTAACAACCACTAACTGGATGATGCCGCTTTTTCCTTTTTTTTCCCAAAGCGATTAAAAGCCCCCAAAGCCTTTTTTCCCCATTTCCATGGAAGAAAGACATCACCTCTGCTGGCTGCCTGAGTCTATAATACAACAGGTATTTGGTGGAAGTCCCCACCTCTTCCCTCACTCGGGCCCAGACACACACAAACACACCCTCACGGACAGCCAGACCCATACACCCTTGTTCATGTGATCCCCACAGTCACACATTTATTCCCCCCGCCTCAATATAACAACACAGACCTTGTCTTATAGCCACACTCCGACACGGTCGTGTGTGTGCTCCTCTCACATCTGAACCTCACATACAGACACAACCTTAAACTCCACACACTGAAAGCAGGAGGCCTTGCGTGTCGTGTACTTGCACAGAGCCGTGTGTGTACTCTCACGTACTCACACCGCTTGTTGTTACAGGCAAGGCCACAGGGTACCCCCCAAAGTCTCACCCATCACTCGCTCAGAAGAAGCTCCAAAACCCAGTGCCCTGATCTGAGGATCCCTTGGCTGTGAGGTGGTACATGCCAGGGAGAGGAAGGGAACACCACAGCCAGGACTCACGGGCCCCGAGGTCCAGCGAGGAGAGGCACAAATGCCATAGCATTCAGACTAAAATGGTTCCTGGGGGCCCTGAGAAACTGCAGGCTCACTTAAGAGCCAGGCGTGGAGGGGTGGGTGGGGCCTGAGATGGTGCCTGGAACCTCCCAGGCATCTCTTATGGACTGAAGTGTTTTCCCCTGAAAAGATAAATGTATACCTATGGCAGATTCATGCTGACATCTGACAGAAAACAGCAAAACTCTGTAAAGCAATTATCCTTCAGAAAAAAAAAATAATTAAAAAAAGAAAAAAAGGGTAGGCTGAAATCTGCAACAGACCGAAAGCTTCTGCCACCTCTACCTCCAATTCATATGGTAAAATTCTAACCCCCAAGAGTGATGGCATTAGGAGGTGAGGTCTTCAAGAGGTAATCAGGTCCTGAGAGTGGAGCTCCCTTATAACAGAGACCCCCAAAGAGCTCCCTCACCCCTTCTGCCCTGTTAAGGACAGTGAGAAGCAGCAGGAGTGGGTCCTCCCAGACACCAAATCTCAGACACTTTGATTTGGGACTTGCAGCCTCTAAAATGGCGAGAAATAAATGCTTGCTGTTTAAGCCTCCCAGTGGAGGCTTAAGAGCCCAAAGAGACTGAGGGAGTCCTAACCCCCAGTGCCAGCACCTTAACCTCAGAACATGGACCTCATGTGGAATAGGGCCGTATTTGATGTAGTTAGTTAAGATGAGGTCAGACTGGAGTAGGATGGGCCGCTAGCTCAATATGACCGGTGTTCTGATGTGAAGATGGTGAGTGAAGACGGAGACACACGGCGACGATGCCATGGACCATGAAGGCAGAGACTGGAGTGTGCTGTATAAGCCAGGAAAGCCAGTGATTGACAGCAGCCCACTGGAAACCAGGAAGAGATAGGGAAGGATTCCCTTGCAGGTCTCAGAGGGAACATGGCCATCAATACCTTGATTTTAAGCTTTTAGCTTCTAGAACTATGAGGCAATACATTCCCGTTGTTTTAAGACACCCAGCTCGTGGTAATCTTTGCAGCGACCCTAGCAAACTAACACAGCACTCAATAAGCATCAGTTACACTCTTGGCTTGCTCTTTCTGGTCTGCAGTCTCTTTGGGGCCCCATGGACTGTAACCCACCAGGCTCCTCTGTCCGTGGAATTCTCCAGGCAAGGATACTGGAGTGGGTTGCCATTTTCTACTCCAGGGGATCTTCTCAACCTAGGGATTGAACCCACATCTCTTCCTTAGGTCTTCTGCATTGGCAGGTGGGTTCTTTACCACTAGCACCACCTGGGAAGCCCGACTTGTTATGGCAAGCCAGGTCCCAATTACACTGAGATAGATAAATAAACCACGGTCTTCCCTAGAGATACGTAGATCTGAGAAAAGATTTTCAGATCAATACAAAATACACCACTGAAAGAAGAATGATGCCTCTGGCAAAGGGACCAGCGCCAACAGGTTTTCCAATTCCTGCCAAGCCTGTCCCCAAGCCATTAAACAGTGTCGAACTCTGAAGAGGACGCCAAGGTTAGCCATCACGGACTTAAAAGTTTTCCCCCAGTGTTTGAGCTGAAGATGCTAAGTTTCATTAAGACACTGTCATGGTGGAAAACATACTTAATCAGTAACGGGCAGCTCTTTTTCTTATGGATCAGCCAACTGTTCAGGAATAAAAAATAGGTTCAGCCCACCTTTCCCCTCTGGGGAGGCCGGGATGGGTTCCCTGTGCTGATGCTGTGACTCCTGCTCCTGGGGACCACCACACTCTGCCAGGGTCTGGGAGTCTGTGACCTGGGACATTTCAGTGGTCGCCCAAACTCCCCGTCTGTGAGCACACTTCGGATCTGTTTCAGAGCTGTCATACTCTCTGGACCAACACCAGTCTCAGCTGTAGCTTGGCAAACCCTCCCTGTTAGTGCCCACACGGCGCTATGTGTTAAAGATGCCCCTGGCACAGGTTTTGGAGTCGCACAGATCCATGTGTGAATTTTCTCCACCACTTCTTAGATGGATGGTCCTCAGCAAGTCACTTTACTTATCAGATCCTCTATTTCCTTATCTACCAAAAGCCAAAATACCAATCCTGCTGAGATAGCAAGAAGATGAAACAAGACTAAATATATTTAAAGAGGATCATCTGCTTCCTGACTTACAATAAATATTCAATAAATACTTTTTTTTAATTTATTGAGTACCATATATTACCAAATAAGTAATTATTTGATAGTAATTAAGTAATATAATAGTTGTAGTTTGGTTGTGCCCACCTCTTTCACAACCCATGGACTACAGCCCACCAGACTTCTCTGTTTGTGGGATTTTCCAGGCAAGAATACTGGAGTGGGTTGCCATTTTCTCCTTCAGGGGATCTTCCCGACCCAGGGATCAAACCTACATCTCCTGCATTAGCAGGTGGATTCTTTACCACTGAGCCACCTGGGGAGCCCCAATATAATAGTACTTATTATTAAATAGGTAATTTTCATTATTATTTTCCCTGGGTGCTGAGATTCATTGTGGGACAGGCCACTGAAGGGCCTTGAGAGGCAACTGCCATCCTGGGACGGTGGGTCTTGGGATGAGGAAGACAGAAACAGTTCCTAACAGCCAGGACTGCCTGGCCCTCAGAGCTAGGCAGTAACTTTCTAATACTGAGTACAGACTTTCACAGGCCAACTTCAGACAGGCAACTGTTCGACTGGGCCCGGACAAAGGCAAGGACACTCTGCAATCATGTCTGAACTTAGACAAAAACAGAAAAATGGTCCAAACCACAAAATGACCAAAAAAGTCAAGCCTTCCCAATCCTGGCTAATGCAACTGCTGCTGCTTTTCCAAATGTAACTTGAACCTCACTTCATTCTTCCTGCCTTCTATATACATATGGCTTATTAAGATACCCAGGCACAGATTCACCCCTGCTTCCTGACAGTATCCACAGCAAAGCTCCCCACTTCCTTGAACCCACCTGTCCCCAGATCAGGTAGTACAAGGCCACATCCTGTTCTTCCTTTCAGACACCCCTTACTGACACACCCAACGAAGCCCCCAGGGTGCGTGTCCTCCACTGTGGCAGAGAGTCAACAAACCCGTCTTGGTTCAGCTGTAGGTGAGTTCCTGGTCGTCTCTGGCTGCAAGGCACAGGAGGGACTTGGGTGTTGTCCTGCCCTAGCAAGGGGCTCCTGGGACTTTTTCACATCTGACCACAGGTAAAGGTTTCTCCCCTCACCTACTTTCTGTATCACACAGGCACACCGGACCCACAGCCCTCAAACTGCCTTTTGCCACTGGGACTCTTGAGAACTGCGTTCCAGGACTGGTTGGCGTGAGATGCCATCGTGGCAGACGTTCTTCCTGTGGTCCTGGCCCAGCCCTCCCTGGATGGGCGCTCAGAGCCACAGGTCTTACAAATCATTTTATTTAGCTGTCTCAGCAGGGCCAGGTTTCTTCTGCTGGTTCTCTGCCTGCCGGCCACCTCGGGTCACGGATGGCACTCACGTGACACTCTGCAGGACACTGCTGGCTTACGTGCCTTTCTTCTCTACATCAAAAAGCCCAGCAGCCGGAGAGCATGCCTGCTTCACCCCAGCGTTTGTGCAGCGCTGACACACCGCCTGCAGCGTGCTACTGAAAGGAGACACACATGTCCACAGCGCCTGGGCAGCCACTCGGCTTCACAGCCTCCCTACCCCCGCCCCAAGCCGTCAATAGAGCTACAGACCAAGTAGCGTTGCCCTGCTGTGAGATTATTTAACACGTTTGCCTTTTTCCCATCATTTTCTCTTGTTTCATCATCAGCACCAGTAGTGAGTTGTATTTATCAAGCCATTTCTTATCCATAAAGTCTATAATCACTGTTACCACCTGAAAGACAAACAGTAGAGAAAGGCCTACGCAGCTGACCTGAGAGGTATGCATACATATGCTGGGTGGGCACTGAGAGTTCCTCATTAGGAAATAGCAGGGGAGGACCAGAGGCTTGTGCAGAGAAAAGGCAACATAGAGGCCCAAGGTCCTTAGAAAGGTCTGCTTGCAAGGCTGGCTCTTGGCTGGCATCTGGGAACTTGGCTGGTAAACGATTCTTGCCTGATATAAAATCTCTAAATGAGAAGGGTGGCTGACTGTGCCAAGCCTGTGCAGACAAATAATGAGGTTTACGCTAAATACTTGCTTCCCTCTGAGAGGCTGGCATTTTGGCCTATGCTAGGCAGAGGGTGTCTTTGTGACCCAGCTCCTGATAAAAAAAATCTGTGACCAGGGTCCCTCGTGAGCTTCCCTGGTGGGCAGCACTTCCATTGTCACAGCTCACTGCTGAAGGAACTGAACGTGCCCCGAGTGTCCCTGCTAGGTGAGGCCTACTGGAAGCCCAAGTCTGGTTTTCCCTAGATTTCGCCCTGTGCATCATCCCCCGCTTGCTGCTTTGCTCTTTATTCTTTTTCCTGTGGTAAATCTTAGCCCCAAGTCCCCCTGTGTCCTGAGCCCCGTGAGTCCTTCCAGTGACTCCCAGAGCCTTAAAAACCCTTTGACATGGGCTCCAGGTTCAAAGACGGTGGGGGTTCAGGTGCCCTGGACCGAAGAAAGCCATGTGGTAATTCATGAAATGTCAGGTATTCATGGTGTCCTGAGCTCTGACGCATTTCCTAAGCGTGAAGGAGAACAGCCAAATGCCAGCACAGACACTTGAAGCGCTTGCTAGATCTAGTGGGGGAAAAATGACACGGCATTTTCTCCTTTAAAATGCATCTTTTAGCTCTAACTTCAGGGCTGAGGCAATAAATTATTGAAACTGGTGGATGCAGGTAGGAAGGGTAAATCCTTTAGGCTTAAGCAGCTTCTCTCCTTTACCACAGGGAGGGAGACGCTCAAGGAGCCTTGCTTGGCCCAGGCCAACTTCTGACTTGGGACTTCCCCAGTGGCTCAGTCGGCAGAGAATCTGCCTGCACTGCTCAGCCATTTGGTTCCCGTTTGCAGAGCCTCCTCGGCCTTTTCACAGCCCACTTCACATGCAGGAGGACTGCTCTTTCCCTCCTCTGCCATTCTTCCAGCAGCTGGACCGGCAGACAACTGCTCTTTGTTTACAACACACTTTGAATCTGGTTTGTTCCATACGATTATTTCCTTCTTCGAAGCACATTCTGGAGAGCAATTTGTTGGCAGTAAACAGCCTACAAAGAGAAGAGCAGCGCGTTCACTTAAGGAAGCCAGGCTGCTCTCTCTGGTGTCTGGAATATTCCTCCGAAGGGAAGTTTCTACCAGAACAGAGAGCCTGGGCTGAGATCCTACTCACAGAGCTCACTGGGAGATACTGGTCTGAGGAAAATCAGGCCCGCTGGAGTCTTTCAACACTTGACCTTGGCAACTGGGGAGTTATCTTTGGCAGAGAGACAGGCTGACCAGCTGCCATATGTTTGGGCATTCCTCATTTTATTGCCCTTCCCAGACATATTTATTTTTTGTGTGTGTGGCAGGTTTGTGGCAATCCTACACTGTCAGATGATACTTAGCATATTTTAGTTACAAATTATTTCTTATTTAAAGTATGTATATGAACTTTTGTTTTCAACATAACGCTATGGCACACCTAATAGGCAACAGTGTAGCATAAACATAACTTTTAGATGCACTGGAAAGCCAAAAAAAAGAAAAAAAAAAAGAAAAAAATTGCATGCACTGCGTTATCCCAACAATGTCTTACTGCAGTGGTCTGGAACCAAATCCACAGTCCCTCTGAGGTGTGTCTGTGGTTTTGAACAGCAGCATGTGGGTATGGGGTCAGAGAGACCTGGGGTTGAATCTCATCTCTGCCACTTTCCAGCTGTATGATCTCAGAGAAGTTTCACGCAGTGATGAGACATATCTACCTCAAAGGCTGTTGCAAATTTTAAACAAAATGTGAAAACGCTTTGCAAATCACAAAATGCTGTAGGAATGATAACAACAACACTGTTTGCTTATATATCACTCCCGAAGCACCAGGCACTGTTCTAGGTGCTTAACCTCTCTAAGCTTATTTTAACGTACATCCACACAAGGAAGTAGTCAGTAGAAGTTGCCTTTGCACTGATGAAAAGATTCAGCTGGTTATGTGAACCCAGATTACGACCCTTCTAGGCTCCTGTACCCTTCTAAGTCAGCTCATCCTGTTTGGGGTGCTTTTCCTGCTGATCCTAGCCACCCAAGGGCTTATCAGTCACCCCAACAACCATTTACATAAGAGGAAGCTGGGAGAGCAGGGGGCGAGATGGTCAACTCCTACAAACCATTATACAAGCCGTGTGACCTTGGGCAAGTCCATCTGATCCCAGAGCCCAGTTTCTTTCAACTGAATCATGGGGCCCTGCCCCAATATATACTTATTCTCCATAGGGAAGCCCTAGAAATACTATGCCAATAGATTTTTAGATAAGACTATGATGTCATCTGATGTGAAGAGCCAACTCATTGGAAAAGACCCTGATGCTGGAAAAGATTGAGGGCAGGAGGAGAAGGGGATGACAGAGGACAAGAAAGTTGGATGGCATCATCTACTCAACAGACATGAGTTTGAACAAACTCTGAGAGATGGTGAAGGAAAGGAAGCCTGGTGGGCTACAGTCCATTGGGTTGCAAAGAGTTGGACACTATCAAGTGACTGAACAACAACAATGACATCATGAGGGCTTCCCAGGTGGCTTAACAGTAAAGCATCTGCCTGCAATGCAGGAGACCTGGGTTCAATCCCTGGGTCAGAAAGATCCCCTGCAGGAGGGCATGGCAACCCACTCCAGTATTCTTGCCTGGAGAATCCCATGGACAGAAGAGCCTGGTGGGCTACAGTCTGTGGGTCGCAAAGAGTCAGACACGACTGCATGACCCAGCATGCATGCAGACATGGCATCATGAATCATGGAATCTTCAAGTTGAGGGGTCCTTTAAGGAAAGGGATGAACATTCATCAGGTCCTGGTATGTGCCAAGTATCATCTTTAAAACTTATGATTATTATTTCTTTTTTACTGAATTACAGAGGAAGAAATACATTATACATGATGACCTAGTACAGGTGCTGTGTGTAAAGTATAACTAAAATAAAAATTCACAAAATAATACTGACTTCACTATGTTTGATGTACTCCGTTCTGCTCCTCTCCCATCCATTTACGATCATTATTTTAAATGATGGTGCTGAGCTACACCACTGATTTCAGGGGCAGGTACGGTCCACAGGTAGGAAATGGAAGCCCTTCATCTTTCATGTGCACACTCACCTTTTGTGCTCATTACAACTTTAGGAGGTATTCATGCCCATGTTACTCCAGTACTCTCTTGCCTGGAAAATCCCATGGACAGAGGAGCCTGGTAGGCTGCAGTCCATGGGGTCGCTAAGAGTCCGACACGACTGAGCGACTTCACTTTCACTTTTCACTTTCGTGCATTGGAGAAGGAAATGGCAACCCACTCCAGTGTTCTTGCCTGGAGAATCCCAGGGACGGTGGAACCTGGTGGGCTGCCGTCTATGGGGTCTCACAGAGCTGGACATGACTGAAGCGACTTAGCAGCAGTAGCAGCATCATGTCCATGTTACAGGTGAAGCAACTGAGGCTCAGTAATATTCAGTCACTTGCACAACATCATCCAGTTCCTGAGTGGCTGAGCTGGGATTCTGAGACCGATTCCAAAGCCCATTCTCCTTCCCAGTTATCTTGCTGCCTGAGATTCCAATGACTCCCTTGGGCTGGTGAACAAACTGATGCCCAGAGAGGAGAAGTAACTTGCTCAAGGTCACCCTGGGCCCAGTGACAGGAGTCTAAAACTGAAACCAGATTCATCCCTGGATTCCACACACCCCAACACTGAACTAGGCTCCTGTGGGCAGAAAGCTCTTTTCCCAGTATTGGTTACTCCTTTCCCTCTCTGAAGTCATCCAGGGTTCTATGAAGCTGAAACAGACCAAGAGCCACTCTCCTTGGACAAAGCTGAGCTTACAATAGGAAATAGCGCTTTGCAAATAAATGTCTTTTGGTAGGAACTTTGCCATTGCGCACATCACTGCTTCCACAGGAGGTGAAAATCACGTTGGCTCAAATCAAAAGCAAAACTCTGGTTTACTGTACCTCTCTGCACACACAGTGAACCTTAACCTAGTTTCAAGAATGCAATCTATCTTAATTTAGAGGAGCTTTGGATCTCCCTGTCTCTTTCCCCCGGCCTGCCAGTTCAGAAGTAGGGTACACATGTATTAGTGCATATTTCCCACCAGGGGGCGCTGCAGTGCACACTGAGGGGGAGTGAATTTGGGGTGTATTTCAAGTCCTCTCCCAAGGAACTCACAAGAACAACCACATTAGTGTCTGTCGGAGACCAGCTCCCAGGTCACAGCAAATTCAGCAGAGGTGGTGCTGTGGCAAGGAGGCCCCAGGTCGACTTCACCAAGGCAGTTTGAGGCAGCTGGGCAAAAGGAAGGGCTGGAATCAGGGACACACTGAAGCCAAAATGATAGGGAAAAAAAAAAAAAAAAAAGATGAGGCCAAGAGCTTCCCGTGGGCGGCACAGCAAGGCTGGGAGCAGGAGTTGGGCAGTCAGGTCCAGAGATCCTGGTGGTCAGGATGCAGGGAGTACGGGGTGAGGCCAGGGCGAGGGGTGAGCTCCGTGGCCGAGGCCACGAGGAAGTGGGGAGCTGCGTGGGGCCAGCCAGTGCTCAGGGACTCTGCAGCCGGGATGAAGGAGCTGCAAGGCCAGGAGGACCAGGTGTGAGCCCTCCCCGCACCGAAAGTACCGGGACCCCATTTCAGTCACCGGACCTAAGAAAACGGTGGTCTTCCTCTCTGCTTATGAGCAGGGCAGGGCAGCGGGGCCCCCGACCAGGCTCCCAACCCCTCCCCACTGCCTCCATGCCCTGTGCTGAGCTTAGCTCCCATCCTCTCTCCCGGACTCCTGCTCCCACGCTCCACACTGCTTTCAGAAGGACCCTGCCACTCCGCTCAGAGGCTCCGGTGACTCCCCAAGCAGCGACATGCACGTGCCCCGCCCCAGCCCCCCTCGCTGACCTCCTCTGCGCCCTCGCCCTAGCCACACTGGCCTCCTCACCTCTGGACCCTGGTACCTGCCCTGCCCTCTGCCGGGATGCCTTTCCTCCAGTCTCACCGCCAGCTCCCTCCCCTGCCCCACAGGCTCTCTTCTCAGGGAAGCCTCCTCTAGCACCATACTTTAGAACTGCAAACCACAACCCCCCCCCAACACACACACACAGCCTGGCATTTCCCCATTCCCTCTCTGCAACACTTATCATCTTGAAACATCCTGTATCATTTACTTTTTAAATCTGTTGATCAGTTTCCCCACTGATGAGTGGGCAGTTCTGTCTGTCCTGATCTGGCTGGAACCCCAATAACCTAAAACAGTAGGTACTCAGCAAACATTGTTAAGTGACAGGCATTCTGCCCATCCCCAGCTTTCCCTGCCAGCACACTCTGCCCCCATATTCCCACGCACACCCCATGCTCCAGCCTCACGGGACACACCTGGCAGGTGTCCTCGCCCATCCCTTTGTCCTCTGTCCTTGGGGATTCTCCAGGCAAGGATACTGGAGTGGCTCCTGCAGTCCATGGGGTCACAGAGTCAGACATGACTGAGTGCCTAAGTACCAGCACACACACATTCCTTCATCCACACAGCCCTTTCTTCCCGCTTCCTTACCTGGTAGAGTCCCTGGCAGCCCTCCAAGTCCAGGGACCAGAACTTCTTCGACAAAACTTTCTCTGATACCCACTGGTCAGAATTTTTCTCTTAAACTTCTATGATGTCTTTTCTCCAGCATGTCACAATTAGAGGGTGACCTGGTATGATGATCTCTAGGCCCTCATTAGCTCCAACAGGTTATGGACTCAATTTATTTTTTGGCAGTTACTAACACTGACAAAGAAGGAAGTTTATGTTCTGGATACAGCCAGAATCAATCTCCCAGATTATGTATATTATTATTAACAGCACTGAGCTAATGAAAACAGGAGCTTCCCTGGTGGCTCAGATGCTAAAGAATCCACCTCAGTGTGGGAGACCTGGGTATTCTGTTTCCATAAAACAGAACAAATAGGAGAGGATGGTGGTCAGGAAAGATAATGAGCAGCGGTGTGAGGCAGATGTGGACTCAAACCCTGGCTTTGCTGTTTACTAGCTGCTCAACCTTCAGCAGGTCACCTAACCTCTCTGATTCTTAGCTTTCTTGGCTAGGAAATGGGAAAAAGTTAAGAATCAATGGGCTGTTGTCTCTGTGTCCCTTCTAGCTCCCGGATTCCCAGATGCTTTGACTCTTGCAGGCCCTTCTCAATCCTGTTTGGAGCTTGGGGGCTTACAGTCCTCGTTACATGGGTAACTGTCCAGTAAGAGACCCTCATTCCTGGGCACCTCTATTTTCTAGGACGGAGTGCAGGCTGCTCGTGGGGCAGAAGGGTAGTCAAATGTAGGGGTGTACTTTCTATCCCAGTGAAGGAACCTGGTTTCCTGTCCTAGAAAAGGGAGCCTTGTGTACCAGGGCTGGGGAGCTGCAACACTCTAGGGAATCAGTGACAGCTATTCTTACAAGATTTTTAAAATGAAGTTTCATGAGCACTGGGGCCAGGGAGGGCAGAGGATAAATGGAGTTAAACTGGTAATGAGCTTTGTCACCATGCTTGAAGATGCTCACCTAATCTACTGACTCTCAATAAGCAATTTGGCCGCCTAATTGGGTTAACCAGTAATTTCCCTTTTGAGGCCCAGGCTGCTTGATATTTTGGGTGGTAACTGTGATTCTGTTTCATTGTTTCTTTTCTATGTGACTTTCTCACTTTGCCTCTGGGATTAGAGCTGGGAGTAAATTCTCACTATGCCTCAGGCCTCTTTATGCCTCCAAGCCCTGCTGGAGCAATTGCCTCCACTGGGAACGTCTCGCTCAGAACCCTCACTTTCAGGGTAAAATCCTGCCCGGCCGGCCCGCAAGCCCAGGTGTGTCGTGTGGGTGGGATGGAGCAAGAGACTTCGGACCCGCAGGGCAGAGTGAACGGCTCCGTCCACGTCATCCCACAGCTCCTTCAACAATTAACATTAATAGCGAGCAGGCATTAAGGACCAACACAGACCGGCCTCTTTGCCAAAGCCATGGCGCAGGCTCACAGCAACACTTCAAGGAAGAGAGATGGCATGCTGTTTTTGTACTTTTTATTGCTGTGGTAAAACACAGATAACCCTTTCAACCATTTTCAAGCATATGATACGGCGGTATTAAGTCCACTCACTTTGCTGTGTAACCAGAACTATTCCACCATCCCAAACTGAAACTCTGTTCCTGCTAAACCCTAAAGCCCCGTTTCCCGTCTTTTGGCCCCACGTGGCCGCCGGCACATAATTTTAGAAATGTGGGAGTGATGTGCTCAAGGTTTCAGAGCTGGGACCTGGCATGGCCAGGACCTGAGACCAAGGCTCCTCATTAGATGCTGGGACTGCGTCTTTTCCACCCTGCTTGTGACACCTACAGACAGGGTGGCAAAGCTATCACAGCTCCACCTCCCCTCTTGGCTATTTACCAAGATTCTAGAAGGATGCCTGGTCCACGAAGGAGCTCAGCACAGCTACAGAACAAATCACAGAAGGAAACTGCCAAAGAGGCAGTGCGTCCACCTGACCCTGCGGTTGGAGCGCAAATGCAACCTCTGCTTTCTATGAAAACATTTATGGGATGCCAACTGTGTGCCCTGGCATGATGCCAGCTCCTCCCTGCTCAGCAGGAGGGCCTGAGGGCTGGTTCCACCTGACAGCCCTGAGGGGAGAGATTTGTGTTTACATTACCCAGTCAATTCTGTATTTATTTTGGATATTAAGCAGTGACATAAAAGCTGCTGACATTAACCTTCAGGGGCAGAAATTGGCTTTAATGGACCCCATAAAAGTTATTATTGATGGCAGCTGCCTGCAGCTTCACCACGACCTCAGCAAAAGCCTCCACCGCTATCAATACTGTTGACAATTACTATTGACTAATGCAAGGCTGGGCATGGAGGCATCGATGTTGCCATGGCTGTTAGTTGCTAGGGGTCATGCTTTGGTATCCTCAGTTGCTGATTCAAGTAGAGGTGGGCAGAGGGTTCAGCCTATAGCGGCAGAGAGGCCTGAGTTCAAACCCAGGCTTGGCCCACCTGCTGAATTGCTGGCTGAACAATCGCCAGCAAGTCAGTAGACCTCCTGGGAACCTCAGCTTTCCCATCTGGGAAATGGGAATGCCATGCTGTTTCATGAGGGTTGAAGGCCATGGCCCACATGCAGTGTTTTGACACACGGTAGGCCCTCAGTTTGGCCTCCTTCTGCCCCTGAAAACGCGCCACACTAAGATGCGTCGGGCAACAGGTCCAGTGGAGTCAAGTTCTGATGGTAAGATCAGAGTGCTCATCACAGATAAAGGAGAAAACTGGGACCAGGAGGATGAATGAGAGAGAAGGAGAGGAAAGCACCGGGGAAAGAAGCGAGAGCAGGAGGGCCAGAACAAGGGGCAGCCTCAGAAGAGCAGAGACTCCTGTGAAGAGCCGGGGGCTCCAGCTTCGCCAGACACACGGCCGCAGCATGCCCTTCACCACTGAACCCCAGTCCTCGGCTGTGACTGAGGTAACTGAGGTTGGCGAGAAGGTTATGAACCTCTTCCGGGGATAAAGGGGAGTCACTCGCATTCCCATTCTGCATGAGCCACTGTCATTATTTAAACTCCAGTATAACGAAGCCTGCTGATGCCAGAAATGCGGAAGATGCGGGTTCGATCCCTGGGTCAGGAAGATCCCCTGGAGGAGAAAACGGAACCCACTCCAGTATCTTTGCCTGGTTAATCCCACGGACAGAGGAGCCTGGTGGGCTGCAGTCCATGGGGGTCTCAAAGAGTCAGACACAACTGATGGACTGAGCATGCACTCACGTCAGTTAGGTCAACTTGGCTGACAGTGTCGTCCAGATCTGCAGATGACAAAGACACTGATATAATTTCCAACCTGGAGCAAGAGGACAGGAGCAGGGGCACCCGAGGAACGTGTGGGGTGGAAGGGAGGAGGTGTTGGATCTGCCCACCCATCGTCCCTGGGCATAGGGTTAGGTGCTGCGGCCGGCATGGTGCTGGACGGTCAGGAGGCCTGCGTGGTGCGGCCAGGGAAGCAAGAAGCCAGCCCCCTGTCCCCGCTATCAAAGGCTGAAGCTCTCCAGGCTTGTTGATTATGTCATTATCACCCAACAGAGGCTTAATTCAGCTGCAATTCAGCTCTCAGGGAATACACAATAATGTGGGCGGTGTGCACTTCATTCTGTCATGACTTTATGGAAAAATGATCATTTGTCACCATGGCGAGGACCGTCCGATGAACGAGCAGCCCGCGTACTTTGCTGCAGAGGAAATTAACTACGACTAGGGCTACAAGGGTTAAGAGTTCAGAGTCGCACAGGCCTGAATTCATGTTGTGCTAGCCAGGTGACCTGGACAGGTTTCTTAAACCTCTCTGGGCTACGTGTTTCTTATTCTGTGCAGTGGGGATGATAAAACCTACACCAGGCAGAGAGGCTGTCCTGGTCTCTGCCACCCTCCTGAAGTCTTGGCTGCCAGACCCTACCAGGACCCTCCTCCATGTGGACCTTGTCCACAGGCTGCCCACTCCCCCACAAGCTGGAGCGCGAGTAAATGAGACCAGACATCTAAGCACTTGGCATTGTGCTCGGGGGTCGAATAATCAGCAGCAGGTATGAACTCTTATGTTTATAATTTTCCTCTTGTGCACCTTCACCTTCAATGCAAGGACTTCAAATCACAGAATCCTACATCTAAAAGGGTCTACAAGTGATGTGGCTCATTTATTCCCCCCAAAGTGTTCACTGGAACACTGCTCTTATTGGATCTTTTGAGAATAAAGAGTACTTTAGTCTCAGGTCAATTTAGGGGACGCTGCTTGCTAATATATCCATCAGCATGATTAATAACATGTTAAAGGTTCTGAGAAGTCCTGCAGTAAGGAGATGGGCTCAAATTCCTTGAACTCAATGTTTCCTACACTATTTGACCACAGAGCACCCCCTTCTACCCACCCCCACCTTCAATCTAAGAAATATTAACATTCTTAGAACACCAGGAATGCTGATTTCATTAAAACTGCTTATTTCACAGTGAGGAAACTGAGGTCCTCATCTATAGTGAGAAAGGACCTAACTTATCCAATGCTACACTCCAGGTCAGTGATGGACCTGAGGCTGCCTGCCTCCTGGTCGGACAGCTCTTTCTCTGTACTGGCCTCACACATCAAATTCAGTGTGTAGTTGGGAGGAAGGCTGCTGGCTGGGCTTGGGCATAGGTGGAAGGAGGATAAGGGGGTGTGGATGGCTCCCCAGCACAGAGAGGGCTGAGGGAGTGTCAAGGGAGGGTGAAACTACCAAGTTGGGGTCTATCACCTGCTGCTGCCCCCACCCCCCAAACCCAGTTCACAGTGTCCTGAGGAAACACTCCGAATTCTCCAGCAGCAGGAGTAGAACAAGGATCTGCAATCCTGTTGCTCTTGACTCTTTTTGGAGATTGCATCTCTGCACCGGACAGTGTCCTTACCTAGACTCCTGCATGATCCCAAACCTGGGACTGTGTCATGCATATAACTCACTGGAGCACCCTTGTTAGAGGCGAACCTGCCTAAGCCTTCACCACTGACCTGGTGTCCACCCACACCCTGGCTCCCTAATTCCCCCCAAATCCTGGGCAGGAACCACAGAGGATGCTGCGTTTAGAGCTGGAAACCGGTAGGGGGCACTGGTACGCAGCTTGGTTCTTCCTGTTCTCACTCGGCTTGCCCTCCTCACGTCCCCCCTCCCACGTTTGGTGTGGCAGGGGCCAGCAGAACCCCTCACTGGACTTCCGAGGAAAAAACAAGTCCAGCAGTTGCCTCCTCCTCCGTGGGGGCCTCTTTTGCCCAGAGACAAGGCATCGCAGAAAGAGAGTGTGCCTCAGTGGCCCACAGCAGGCCTGCGTTTAACTCAGAGCCCTTTGGAAAGCTCTGCTAAACAAGGTTCGAGAGAGAGGCAGAACAGCCTGAAACCTGGCTCTCTTTCCTTCCCCCATACCAAGGAGGCACGTGAACGAGCTGTCATCTCTCTCCCCCAGCATCTCTCTGGCCTTGGAACAGGGCTGGGGAAATGAGAGTGGACTAGAGTCCAGAGCCAGCATTTCCTCTGATCTGCAGATGAGATCATGGGAAAGCTGGGGGAGAAATGGGAGTTTTAAGCTACTCCAACATGACAGCCCTTGTGTGAAAGCCATCCTCCCAGCAGAAGACCCTGGGGTGCGAAGTGCCCATGGCGAGTCCCCAGGGTGGCTGAAGGCTTGTGAGCAAGTTCTGGTGGGGCAGGGGGCATGGCTGAGGCCTCAGAGGACGGGCGGTAGGGGGTGGGTTACTTGGCCCTCTGGCCCCACCGCTCCACCCACAGGCAGCCTGTAAGCCATAACCCTGTCCCTTAGGCACCCCCTCATCTGGAAGAAAAGAGCGGCAGTCCATCCCTGGCCTGTCACCCACGGATGGGGGTATTTCATGTGACTCTGCAAGAGGTTCTGCCTTCTGACCGCTGAGAGCAAAGCAATTTTCCACCGCCGTCACCAGTGGCCCCAAGTAATGGAGCAGAAAGTCAACACTGTATTTAAAACCCGGGGCCGGGAGCCCCGGCACGCGGCGCGGGCTGAGCATGCCACTCACCAGTCTCTGTGTTCTCGTGCTCCGTGTCGGTGAGTGTGAGGTTGGAGTTGGCCCGGCTGGACAGGCAGGAGCTGCGTCCCGACCGCGTGCTGCGGCCCCACAGCCGCGCGGGGTGCTCGGGGGACAGCACGGTGTCCGCCTCCAGGTCGGCCTCAGAGCTGGCGCCCATGGAGTAGCCGCAGTGGGGCAGGCCGATGTCTGTGCGGTACAGGGTCCCGTGCGGGGGTGTCACCTCCCCCAGTCCCAGCTCGCGCAGGGTAAAGTTGGTGCCTAGGAGGGAAGGCCAGGCAGCGGGGTTAGGGTCATGGTGGGGGGCGGGGGTCACCCCACCAGAGGCCTGACCCCTGCTCCAGGTCTCACCCTTGTCCTTTGACACACGGTGGTGGTCGATGCCCAGGCCTTTCCTCCACACCCTTATGGAAGGCCCAGCTCAAAAGGCCCCTCCTCAAAGAAGTCTCCCCTCATACTACACTCTGCAGAAGTCACTGCTTCTTTTTCTGAGCCCCCTCTGAGAGTCCTCAGCCCTGGGGATTTTGCAGAGCAGAGCTGCTTAAGGGTCTGGACCCTCTGCTGGAGGTGGCTTCACTGGGGTGGGGGGCAGAGACTGTACCCCGTTCAGTCCTAAATCCCTGGGCCTAGGGCACAACCCGGTACCCAATCCATGGGCTCAAAACATATCTGCTCAGCTGGACAGAGGGCTTCTGCTTGCCTCTTCCAGGCCGGAGAGGGCCTGCCAGCAAGGAGGGCTCCTGAATAAGGCAGAAGCCTAGTCCATAAGATGCCAGTGGCTCCCCAGGACCCAACACTCCTTTCTGGCCAGGTCAGGAAGGCCTGGAGCAGAAAAGTGAAGAAGATGGTGACAGGCTGAGAAAAGTAGGCCTTGTACAAGGAAGGAGCCTCTGCCCTCTGCTTTATCAGGCCAGGAGGGCTGTGACAGGAGTTAGCAGGCTCTGGGGCAACCCAGGGAGCCAAGCACACAGCCAGGGCTTGGGGCCAATGACAGGTCTCTTGAGGCCCCGGGAAAGCCTGGAGGTTCCCAGGACAGAGGCCAGGAAGACATGGATGAGGGTGGTTCATTCAGGGATCAGTGGCTGTGGGACAAATGGGATACCAGCTTCCATGGGAAACACAGCCTCCACGTTCTGCAGTGTCTTTCAGGCACGGCTTCCTCCTGATTTCTAACATTCTCAAGAGTGTTTTGGAAGACAGGGAAGGACAGGTGGATGTAGGCACTGAGGACCATGCTCCAGTTAAACCACTGACCTGGGAAATGGACTTGCAATCAAGGAGCATCACATTTCACCCAACCAAGCTGGCCCTGGCTCCTTCCTGATGTACAGCAATGAGCAGGGCATGGTTTCTGACTTCACAGAGCTCATAGTCCGTGGGGGAGACACAACCCAGACCATGATGAAAGGTTAACGCCCTAAGTGTGGGAGGATGCAGGGAAAGCGTTCTGGGGGCACAGAGGGTGGGAGCTCGGAGGAGAGGCTTGTGGATCAGAGTAAATGTGAAGAGCAGAGTAAGAAGAGACAAGGGGAGGATGTACGTGCTTTGAAGGGCCCGACACCCAGGACCCGTCCTGAGGAGGACAAGCTGGCAAAGGAAGAGAGCAGGAACTGCCTGTGAGGCAGGAGGGGACCAGCAGAGATGACCTCCTATCCCAGTTGTGTGCATGACTCCTACTAAGGGTCCCCTTAGTGCCGCCCCCCACCACCACCCAGGGTCGTGGTCAGTTCTGTGTCCAGTCTGCCACAGAGTAGGAGCTCAGCGAAGGTTGCTTAAATGATCAGACAGACACACTCTGGTAGCAAGCACTCTGGGGGTGGATAAAGGGGAGGAGAGAACTTAGCTAACATCATAGGATTTTTGAGGCTAATCCACCTGCAGTGTGGGAGACCTGGTTTTGATCCCTGGGTTGGGAAGATGCCCTGGAGAAGGGAAAGGCTACCTGTTCCAGTATTCTGGCCTGGAGAATTCCATGAAGTGTATAGTCCATGGGGTTGCAAAGAGTTGGACATGACTGAGTGATGTTCACAGGGAGGCAAAGGGAGGAGCCCACTTTGTGCCCATGCCTGCCTATGAGTTGAGAACGCTTCCTGGTTGTTATTTATGAAGCCGAGAGCGGCTCCTTCTGGGCCTGGCAGGGCTCACTGAGCTCCGCCAAGCATGGCTGCGCAGAGTTGGAGGAGCGCTTTGACAGCACTGGTCGCTTTCCCTCACTGAGACCCAGAGACGGCCACCAGTAGCAGGCAGCATTTCTGCAGCATCTGCTGTATGCAAGTGTCACGTGCTCTATCTACAGTCCTCCTCATCCTCCCCGCCACTATGTAATGAGGAAGCACGGCCCGCACCATCCAGGTGAAGACACTTGGGATAATAAAAATGGCAGAGTCAGAACTCAAACCAGGTCTGTCTGATGTCAGAGTCTGAGCTGTTAACCACAAATGGGAAAGAGCTGAAGACCCTTTGTCTTTAAAGCACCAGAGGCAGTCTTGCTAACAGGTCAGCTTTCCCCGTGGATCAAAGCCTGGGGGAGAGGACAGCTAGGCGGTCAGGCTCTATGGGTGGGTGTGTGTGTGTGACCAGCTCCTCTTGTCTCTGTGATCTTGGGCAAATGAATCATTGAGGTTGTTGTAAAGGTTAACTAACAATGTCAGAACGCATATAAATTACATGGCACAGCCCCCTGCTAACCCTGTCCAAGGAAAGGGAGAGGGCAGGGCAGAATCAGGGAGGGCTGTGTGAACTGTCAGGGACTTGTAGGGGCCTCCTGGCATTGAAGAAGCTCTGCAGGCAGAAAAACAGGAATCACTGAGGCGCTAGTAGGCAACTTATATCACAGCAGGGGTGGGAATAATGAGCAGGCCTGCAGGGCTGGATGTGGGTGGTGGGGTGGGGAAAGGCAGGGGATAAAACAGTCCGGAAAGACAAAGACTTGAGGAAAGCCCTCTGGTGTTGAGGAACTCATGATAAGGACAAGGGGGAGTCAGTCTCTACTTCACTCTAGCTGCAGGGCTGAGCATGGCCCAAAGCCGGCAGCACTGAGTGAAGAGGGGTTGTGGTCACCTCCTAAGAGAGGTGATAGCGGCTGGAACTGGGACAGTGGCTGAGGGGATAGAGAAGTGGGATGGATTTGAAAGGTATTCTGGAGTAGGATGGCTAGGCTTTCGTGACTGCGGTGTGTAGAGAGTGAAGGAGAGGGAGTCAGGCACCAAAATATCCCCCCAGATTACTAAATTCTTAGGTCTCGGATCACCAGAATCTTCCCCTCAAGGTCAGTGAAAGCTGCTCAGTCATGTCGGACTCTTTGCGACCCCATGGACTATACAGTCCATGGAATTCTCCAGGCCAGAATACTGGAGTGGGTAGCCTTTCTCTTCTCCAGGGGATCTTCCAAAGCCAGGAATCAAACCGGGGTCTCCTGCACTGCAGATGGATTCTTTACCAACTGAGCTATGAGGGAAGCCCAGAGCCTCAGGTCAGGACAGTGCTTAATACAGAGAAGCTGCTAAGATATGTTTGCTGAATGAATACATATAGAACAAACAACAAAACCAATAACTAGGACCTACTCACACTTACCTCGTAAACGCGTCGTCTCATGAGTCCTCGAGACAACTCAGGGCAGTAGAGAGAGCTCACGGTCTCTCGCCGGAGAGTCTTGGAGGAGAGCCCGTGACTGCTCAGGGCTGAAGCCCAGGCCGGCGCTGACACCAGGCCAGCACCTAACCGCCTCATTACGCCCACAAGAGGGGTAAGCGGGCAAATGAATGACCGAAGAGCGGAATACAGCCGAGGCTCTGACCAGGAGGCCAAAACAGCGGAGAGCTGGCGTCCCCTCAGAGCTCGCGTGCCAGCTCCCCGGCCGCCGTGCGAACCACGTGCACCCCGTCCCAGGGCACACCTGCGCGCACGCGCGACCCCAGCCGGGCCCCATCCCCCCGCCGCGGGGCCACACCTGTGCGCACGTGCGCACGTGCGCCCGGGCCCTGTGCGCAGGTGCATCCTTACCCGCAACCCGCCGCCCTCACCTGCGCGGCAGAACTCCTCAGCCTCCTGCGGTACCAGGTCCTTGACGCGGCTGCCGTAGGTGAGGCGCGCGTCCTGGTCGTAGGCCTTGAGGGTCTCGCTGGAGCTGTACGACTTCTGCGGGGCCTTGCCCTCCTCGCTGTCGGCCGACGAGCTGGTGTAGCGGCGCTCGGCGTCGCGGCGCCGGGTCAGCGAGCGGTATGGCTTCCTCTCCTTCACGTCCATGGCCTCCGGCCCGCGCTCCTCCACATCCACAAACAGGGTCCTCGCCGCGCTCAGGGCCGAGTGGTCTGCAGCCCGAGAAGCCAAAGAAAGGGCGTGAGCTGCAGACCCAGGAGGGAAAGGCGATCCCGGGGCCCATCCCGGAGCCCGCTTCACGCTGCAGCGCTGTGGACGCTGAGGGTCCTCGGGCTCTGGGGGCTGAGGGCTCTGTGGCCACGCAGCCGTAAGTGGCACAGGGGGACTGGCACCCCAAGTCGGTAATGAGGAACCCCTTCTCATCCTGCTCGGTCACCTATCCACCTGTGAAGATGCCCGGAGCCTCTCCTTCAGTGATGGGTATCAAGGAAGCTGACATCGAAGGCCAGAGGGCCCTGGTTTTCCAGTACCCCTGGATGGGAAGCCCGTGTGTATTCCCATGAGGCCCCCAGCTGGGACAGGGCCTCACACTGACCAGGAGCTCCTTAAGAATCTGTGAAATGATTCGCATTCAGGCACTGGGATAAGCACTTTACATATATTAGCTTCTCAAAAGTCATATACCTGGAGATGTTTTTCTTTTCTCCAAACTTTTCTGGAAATGAGCCAAGGTGTAAGCAACCAATCCACAGTTATCACCACCAGATAATTAAATAATTACCTGCCTATTGTCTGTTTTCTTGCACTAATATGTAAGCACCATGATAGCAGGGGCCTTATCACTTTTGGTCACTCCTGATTTACTGCACCTAAGGTGAAGCCTTGTGCCTGTAATATATATTTAATAAACCAGCCAACTAATCTCCATCCGACAGATAAGAAAACTTCGATGTCAAATCTCCCTGAAGGTTACTTAAGTGTGAGTATCAAAGCCAAGATCTGAAACCAGGTCTGTTTGACTCTAAAGCCCTAAGTTTTCCTATTTTATTATCCCCGGTTCCCCTCCCTCCCACCACACAAAAGTGTCCTTACAGGTAGGCCTGTCCTGGCAACCATGCCAATCAGAGAACTCCCTCCCCTCCAGACCTGTCTCTCTTATTGGAGGTGCCACAGCACCTGATGCACACGTCTGGGGGTTGCCAGGGTATCTGATGGGAAATTCCTCCTCTCCCATTCTCCTCTTTTCTGCATCTTGACTGTTTTGCCCTAGACGGACATTTTTAAAAGCTGTTACGTCACCCTCTTTCTCTTTCCTTTGGCTCTAGGGTCCAAACGTAGCCAGCTCCCTGCAAGAGTCAGGAGGTCAGCACAGGAGGAAAACAGAATATCCTGTACAAAGTATGATTAGAGCTCTTTTCTGAAACATACAACCATCTCAGACTTTTCACTGTTGCACTTTTCAGAGCAACATGGGCATACAAGATGTTCTGTTGCATCATGGTCCTGACAGAGAAACAACAGCGTAAGAGCTGTCGTCAAGAAGTTTCAGTGGCCAGAAGGAGGATGGTAGGTCTGTCCAGCGGGGCAGTGGTGTTCAGTGTCTGCCGATGCTGTGACATGGGAGTGTAGGATGTCTTATGCCTTTTTAAGACAGGCCGGAAATTTAGACTTGGATGTAAAATGGATGATTTTTAAATGTTATCCATTATTATATGTAGGCCAAACTAAATACACTGATGAAAACCACTAGCCAGAACAAAACTGACCCAAGTTCTACCTCTGATCATGGACATCAGAGGTATCAGTATCCCTCTGGCCTGAGGATGCACTGTTCCTTCCCAAGTCCCCCAGGGCAGAGCTTAGCTAGGTTCCAATGCAACCTTTCTCTGTCTTATTAAAGGTCCCTCTGGACCCACTCAAATGGGGTCATATGGCCTAACCCAGAAAACTTCAGCACTTTCTCTGCAAGAAAACATCTGAGGTTACCACTAGATGCCTTTGGGATTTATCACAGATCCTGAGTGTCTGCTGCAGACTTCCCTCTACATAGTTCTCCATGATCTTCAAAAGAGTGCAAGTATTTGTGACTTTATTGGTGCCTCAAAATAACCATGAAGTATATATGACAACTATATTCACCCCCCATTTATACATGAGGCCACAATAACCCAGAGCCCTACCATCTCCTACCCAGAGGCATATGATGAGCTAGTGGCAAAGCCAGTATTACTAGGCAGACTACACTACCTTAGGGTTATAATTAGAGCCAGTTAAATGAATAAGTGACATTTTTGGGGGGCCCAATTTCAAAATGGCCCTGGAAATTAGTGCTGGCATGATGGGGTTTGATCTAAGATACACAGAGATCAAATTATCTTCCTGGGGCCTCGGGGCCCTGAGCTCTGCCCTCTTGATGCTAGGCCTCCTGACACAAGCTGTCAAGACAATGATCTTCTGAGTGCCTGAGGAGCAGGACCACAGGGAAGACAGGGGATGATACCTTATACTCCAGAGTCTGCAAAATATTTCTGTCTAAAATCCATAATTTGAAAAATATCTTCTGTTGTGAGTTGATACACAGATATATGTATGTGAGTGTGTTTGTATGTATGAAATGGAAAAACGATACAAAAGTTACTGCCACGAGGGGCAATGCACTCTGGTATTTCCTATTTCATTTTCTTTCATTTTTTGAAAATGGCTGATTATAACTTTCTAAACTGAAATCATAGCCCAATACTGGCTTTTCACTCAAAGCAGAGGAGGTGATGGAATTCCTAGCTGAGCCATTCCAAATCCTAAAAGATGATGTTGTGAAAGTGCTGCACTCAATATCCCAGCAAATTTGGAAAACTCAGCAGTGGCCACAGGACTGGAAAAGGTCAGTTTTCATTCCAATCCCAAAGGAAGGCAATGTCAAAGAATGTTCAAACTATCATACAATTGCATTCATTTCATGCTAGCAAAGTAATGCTCAAAATCCTCCAAGCTAGGCTTCAACAGTATGTGAACTGAGAATTTCCAGATGTTCAAGCTGGATTTAGAAAAGGTAGAGGAACCAGATATTAATTGCCAACATCTATTGGAAAAAGCAAGAGAATTCCAGAAAAACATCTACTTCTGTTTCACTGACTACTTGAAAGGCTTTGACTGTGTGGATCACAATGAACTGTGGAAAATTCTTAAAGAGATGGGAATACCAGACCACCTGACCTGCCTCCTGAGAAACCTGCATGCAGGTCAAGAAGTGACAGAACCAGACATGGAATAATGTACTGGTTCCAAATTTGGAAAGGAGTACATCAAGGCTGTATATTGTCACCCTGCTTACTTAACTTATATGGAGAGTATAGCATGCAAAATGCCAGGCTGGATGAAGCATAAGGTGGAATCAAGATTGACAGGAGAAATATCAACAACCTTGGATATGCAGATGACACCACCCTTATGGCTGAAAGCAAAAATGAGGTACTAAAGAGTCTCTTGATGAAGATGAGTGAATAAGAGAGTGAAAAAACTGGCTTAAAACTCAACATTCCAAAAACTAAGATCATGGCATCTGGTCCCATCACCTCATGGCAAATAAATGGGGAAACAATGGAAAAAGTGACAGCCTTATATTTACTTGGGCTCCAAAATCACTGCAGATGGTGACTGCAGCCATGAAATTAAAGGACGCTTGCTCCTTGGAAGGAAAGTTATGACACAGAGTATCAAAGAGCAGAGATAATACTTTGCTAACAAAGGTCTGTATAGTCAAAGCAATGGTTCTTCCAGTAGTCATGTATGGATGTGAGAGTTGGACCATAAAGAAAGCTGAGTGCTGAAGAACTGATGTTTTCGAAATGTGGTATTGGAGAAGACTCTTGAGAGTTCTTTGGACTGCAAGGAGATCACACCAATCAATCCTAAAGGAAACCAACCCTGAATATTAATTGGAAGAACTGATGCTGAAGCTGAAGCTCCAATACTTTGACCACCTGATGTGAAGAGGTAACTCACTGGAAAAGACCCTGATGCTGGGAAAGATTGAAGGCGGGAGGAGAAGGTGATGACAGAAGATGAGGTGGTTGGATGGCATCACTGACTCAATGGACAAGAGTTTGAGTAGGCTCTGGGAGTTGGTGAAGGACAGGGAGGCCTGGTGTGCTGCAGTCCATGGGGTTGCAAAGAGTCAGACATGACTGAGCGACTGAACAACAATGGCTCAGCCTAATTTGGATAAGGATTTATGGGGACTGTCACCTCAACCCTGTTCCCTCTGACTCTTTACTTCCAACCCATTACTTCAAGTAACAATAATGACGGTGATGATAATAATAAGCACTCGATTAATTTTAATGTTAATTGGTCACTAATAGTTCATAATAGGAATAATGGCATTATTAATATCCAATATACTATTATATTTAGTAGCTATTACTTATGGAGTGTTTTACTCCATAACTTTTACTGTAATTTTATGTGATAACATTTTAATTCTCACTTCAATCCAGTGTTATAGGTACTAGAATTCTCTGCAAAGTACAGATGAGAAATTGTAAGGTTAAGTATCCTGCCCAAGGTTACACAGCTCTTGAGTGATGGAGTCATAGTTTGGACCCAGGCGACTCAACTCAGCACATGGATATAACCCCTGAATGATACTGCCTTTATGGACTGTGCCAGGTCATGCCACTGCCTGCCTTTGTCCCTCTAGCTGCCCTGTGGAGCCTTCTGGATGAATTCCATTTTCTTGGTCAGAATGGAAAGCTCTTCTCCATCTGGCCCACCTTCCTTCTCCACCATTGAGCCACTTCCCTGGACATTAATTCTGTGGCTTTCACACCTCTGTGCATGCCTGCTGCATCACAGAACATCCAGCTAACTAGATGGTCTGTGTTCACAAAGCATTTCCCCTTGACTGCAGTAGGCTGAAGGCAGGCCTGGCCTCCTGAGTGTTCATGAGATGTCTGCTGAGTGAATGAATAAATAAAATTACTTGGCAGCTACTTAATCCCTTCTCACTAATCTTAAGTGATATAAACCGTGGGTAGTTATATTTAGGCCATGTGTGTTAGGAACAACTAAGATTGAACTAAAGGCATTGCTTGGATGTATTATTTTTAAATTTCAAAGGCAACCTGGGTTTGAAGTATATATCTTCCATTTCACAGCTGTGTGACCTTGGCCAAGTTGTTTAACCTCTCTGTGCTGCAGTTTCCTCATTAAAATAGTACCAACCTCTTAGGTTGTTCTGAAGATGAAATGAGTTAGTACATAAAGAAAAAGGTCCTACTGTATAGCACAGAGGATGACATTCAATATCTGTGATAAACCATAATGGAAAAGAATATATGTAAGCATATATATGTTTAACTGAATCACTTTGCTGTACAGCAGAAATTAAACACAGGGTTGTAAATCAACTATACTTCAGCAAAATTTTAAAAAAGAAATACATGCTAGTCATCATTATCATCAGAAAAATCCCACATTTTAGTTTTAAAAGGCATAATTTAAAAGGCTCCCGTTAGATGTCAGTTATAACTGCAGAGGGAATATCCCCTCGGAAACACATGTTAATAAGTCGGAGACACAGTTTTGGCTGTTAAACTGGTGGGTGACTGTCTCTTATCACCATGTACCTGTTGACTGGAGACGCTGGCTTCGAGGCAAAGGCTCAGTAATTACAAATGATTAAGAACAGAGTTCTCAAATTCATGGCTTCCCCATTACAAAGGAAAACATTTGCCTTGCTCTCATTTCCTTTTCACTTTTTCCGTTTTAGTCTTAATATAGTAATTCAGTAAATATTTACTTCTTTTGAACAGATGGGAGATTGGTCATGGTTCACGCTGAAGCTGGCATTTAATCGAGAGAAAAAGAGAAGGTTAGGAGGAAAGGAGTGAAGAAAAGCTCCTGATGGAGCAAAGGTGTGCAGTGGAGGGATGGGGAGACCCTGGAGGGAGGGTGTCAGTTCAGCCCCCGCGACCCCCACCCATGGGCACCTGCACACGTCCGTGGCTGTACAGTCAGTCCCTCCTTACCCTGCTGCCCTCTGAGTTCCCCACCTGACCCTTCCTGAAGCTTCCTCTGCTTCTCACTGACTGCAGGATAATCCACAGCCCAACTCGCCTCTACCAGAAACACCCCTCTTGCCTGCTGAAACTCTTGTACAGCTGAACCCTGAGCACACAGAGTTACCTTTGCAGAGAAGTGCATTTCCACAACCTGTTAGAGACCAGTCTTGTGCTAGAACGGGAGTCCAGAGATGAGCAGGACATGAGTTCTATGGGGGCAGCTCCCCGTCACTCTGGGGTGTCAGCTATAGGTACCATCAATGAAGGGGTGCTTCGAGAAACCATGAACCACAGTTGTATAGGAGGAGGAAACGGCAACCCACACCAGGATTCTCGCCTGGAGAATCCCACGGACAGAAGAGCCTGGTGGGCTAGAGTCCATGGGGTCGCAAGAGTCAGACGTGACTTAGCAACTAAACCACCAAAGTTGCATAACCTCCTCCTCACTTTTGTTCTGTCTATGGTGAAGGAGCGTGGGCTCTGGACCAAGGTCGGGAAGAATCAAGTCTGCATGGAATGCTGTGCTCGGTGCTTCCCACACAGTCCCATGGGAACCCTAGCTACTTCTTTTTTTTGTGGCTCTGCCTCACACCATGTGGGATCTTAGTTCCTCGACCTGGAATCAAATCCATGCCCACTGCGCCGGAAGCACAGTCTTAACCGGTTAAGTCCCCTAATCACTTCTCAGTTTAGAGAGTGGACTCAGTGAGCCAGGTGGTTGATAACGTTCACATAGCCAGTAAGCCAGTGATTCTAAAATCCATATGTGTATATATATATATATATATTTTTATTTTCCATGTAGCTGGATGCAGATGGATCTGAAGGTTTGAAGAAGTGTGTGAATGTGGGGAAGCCCAGGGACGCATGCTGATGACAGCAAAAGAGGCAGTGACAATAAAACAGTGGTTAATCGAATACCTACTCATGCCCGGGACTGTGTAGGTGCTGTTTCCAATCCCTGCAACAACTCCGCAGGTTAGATCTTATCCTCTTATTTCATATTTTCTCTTATTTACTCTTATTTTACAAATGAGATAACAAGCTCAAAGAGATTAAGTGCTTTACTCTTAAATCACATGGCTTCCAAATGTCAGGGTCTAGATTTGAATCAGAAGAAACTGTTTAATCCTGAAGAAAGGTGCTGCACACCCAGAGCCAGAGGTTAAGTCGTTTGGTAGATGATTGCTAAGGACCCTTCCTGCTAAGTGCTGCGGAAGATGCATGGAGGCGAGGCAGGAGACGGCCTTACTGCCTCCCCCTCCCACTCTCCTCCCGTCCCGGCCTCCCTCAGCACTGACTCCCTACCCTGCTCTGCAAGCCTTGTGTGAGGCTTCAGTGGACAAGACAAACGAGCTGCCTACACCTTGGAGTTTCCAGACAGATTAGGCTGGGGAGGGACACCAGAATGGTGCCTAATGTAGTTCAGGTGGACCAAAGGTGGAGAGATGAGAAAAGGACCACCGCCCAGAGACAGCGACATCCATTACCAAAGAAAGTCAAGTAAAAGTGAGCCAGGCCAGACGGCCTTGAGGTGAGGAGAGAAACGAAGTCTCGATCTGTGATTTTCCCATTTTCTCTGACTTATAGTAAAAAATACATTTATTTCACCCACTTGAATCTACAGATTTCTAACTAAAACAAAAAACCACAAAAACCATGCCTAACCCTTCCTAAAGAGTGGAATCTGATATTTTATTACTCTAGTCTACTAAAATAGAAATATGGATGGGTTGTCAACCTAGAGTCTGAGAAAGACTGTTCTAGGTCACAGCCTGGATGAAAGTGTGTGTGGGGTGGGGAGGGTGGTGGGAGTGGTGAGGGAAACTGGGAACAGACAGAGTTCAGCCTTCAGAGAGGGAAAGAGGTTGAAGATCAAGCTTGAGAGGTGAGGAGTGAGCAGGCTGGTAGAAGAAATTAAAAAGATATTTCCATGAACGATTATGGTGTAAGTGGACAGTAAAAAGTAAAAACGCAGGTGGTAGGAAACCTGGGCCTGGCAACCTAGCAGAGCACGTCTCTAGCTTGGCAGTCCCCAGCCTCTGTGGCACCAGGAGCCGTTTCATGGAAGACAGTGTTTCCATGGACCCAGGGTTGGGGTAGGGGATGGCTTCGGGATGATTCAAGCGCATTACCTTTATTGTGCACTTACATCTGCTATTAGTACATCAGCTCCACCTCAGGTTAGCAGGCCTTAGATCTTGGAGGTTGGAGAGCCTAGCTGTAGCTGGTTTTCTGGGACAGGAGCAGGCCTCAAAGAAAGGCAAGGACATGGGATTCAGGAAGAGAAGAGCAGATGGGGAAACAAAGCTTTGGTGTTTGGGAAAAACTCACGAAGCCGACCTGGGCCCTGCATGTCGGCCAGCAATATTTACGAGGGGCGGGGGCCTGGAGCTTTCACAGAGACCGCATCAGATGTACAGCCCTGCCGGGGACCCTCTGCCTCTGCCAGAGCCTCAGGGAAATGGGGCTGTTACCACCTTGGGTTTCCCTGCAACCTCAGAAACGAGCAGAGACGAGCCAGGAAATTGACTGAATTCCTACTGGACTGAAGTTTTATAAGTTTTCCTTAACACAAGCACACGGTGATATTTTCAGTTCTTAGTGTGTCAAAAAGTGCCCATAAATATTTCAGAGCTAAAATGTGTTCTGCAAAATGTAAGTCCTGGGCAGTGTGTGTGTGTGTGTGCGCATGCGCGCATGGATGCAGAAAGTCATCATAAATTTTTACTTTCCTTAGTCCTTCAAAGTCTGCTCTGGCGCGTCCTTTGTTTTCAATTCCAGCATGATATAAAGGTGAGTGCAAGGGGGAGAGGCACCTCATCTGTGCCAGGTACTGTGCTGGTTTATGCACAAGCCACAGAGGCAGGCACCATTATCCCTACTTTACAGATTTGGGAACTGAGGCTCAGAGTAGCAAAGGGATGCTCCATTCACACAAAATGCCAAGACAGTCCAGGTGCTCTATGCTCCCTGTGGCAGCCCCCCAGAGCACATTTCTCTGACCTGACACATTAGGGAATCCCCTCCCTGCCTTTTAAAGTGCTGAGACAGTGATTATGACAAGGGCAGTGAAAGGCAAGGAATTTACGTGCATTACCTCATTCAGCCCTCACCACGCCCAAGAACCATTCTCTTTTAACAGATGAAAGAAACGGGGATGTTTAGAGGTTAAGTGCTTTGCCCAGAGGACCACAGCAAGGAAGGGGAAGAGCCAGGATTCAAACTTGGGTCTCTGTGACCCTCAGGCTCAAGCTTTTAATCAGAACCTTACTGCTGCTCACAGAGGTCACCGCTTATCCTAATTTGCTTAAATGTTGTATTTGTTCTTTCACCTTGTGTTTTAAGCAATGTTAATTCTTCTGATCAACTAAGTTAGCACCTGACCTGGACTTGTACAGTTTTACCTCTCAGTGTTCCTGCCCAGAAAGTCAGCACTGTGGCCCAGGGAAAGGGCTTCCTTGGGAACGTGGTGGACTGTGGCTCTGTGCCCAGCCTGGCTGGGGGACATCCCTCATCACTGGCTGACAGGCAGGTGACAGATGGTGCCACTGCCCACAGAAGCCACGTCGCCCTTCTGTTGGAAGGCTTGTCACAGGTCAGGCACCAAAGGGCCTGTGGTTGCTGTACGGGCACGGCTCCTCTGATTCCGGCTTGGGGAGCTCCCACCAGGGCGGCCCCAGCCCCAGCCCCGACCCCACACGCAGGGCTGAGCCCATGCAGGACATGGAACAAAGTCAGTCCTCAGCCGACAGGTGCTATCATGGGGGCTGTGGTGTCCAGATTCCTCCATTTACAGTCTCCTCTTCCAAAGCTATTTGCCAGCCAATGCTTCCCCTTTTACAAATGGTGACATCTCAGAGTCAGAAAATGTGGCATTTATTGTCTTAAGAGTGAAAGCACCATCAAAGGTCAGCAGGTTCATGTCCCACCCACATCGGGTGGTCGCACCAGCTCCAGAGCCGGGGACTTGACTATCTCCAGAGACCGCTGTGGCTGTGAGATTGTGCTTCCTGCTATGGAGCCAGACCTGCTTCCTTCTAGCTTCCTTCCACAGGCCTCAGCTCTACCCGCTAGGGCCTCAGGAAATGAGTCTAACAGTTTGCCCTGGCAGACTTCTGAGCTGAAGAGGGACCCATCTGTGTGTCCTTGAGTCTTCTTGTCAGATCAAACATCTCACCATCCCAGTCACCTTTCCCCAGGTTCATCCATCTCACTCCCTTTTCCCATCTAACGAGGCTTCATCAGATCTAGGGTGAGGTCTCTCACCTTCTGAGATGGCCCCCATTCTGTCTGTGGAGTGTGTCTCTTCCAGGGTCTCCCTCGCCTTTTGAGACAGACCACTTTCTGTCTATGGAATGTGTACCTCTCTAAATAAATCCACTTCTTATCCATCACTTTGCCTCTCATTGAATTCTTTCTGCCATGAAACATAAAGAACCCGAGCTTCAGTAAGTCCTGACTCTAGAAGCTAAGGTCCTCACACAATCAGACGGAAGATGGGATGAAATCCATCTTCCTGACCTCAATCAAATAAAGCCTGGGCTCTGTCAACCTCTGCCCCCATTCTATTTTCAATTCTCCTCTGCTCAAGTCCTTTCACGAATAGCACGTACCCTTAGTTTAAATCTTCCCCAACTTTGCTGTTTGGGGAGACACTGCTTTGGCAAAAGGAGAAGAAGGGGATGACAGAGGATGAGATGGTTGGATGGCATCACTGACTCAATGGACATGAGTTTGAGCAGGCTCCGGGAGTTGGGGATGGACTGGGAGGCCTGGCGTGCTGCAGTCCATGGGGTCACAGAGCCAGACACGACTGAGTGACTGAACTGTTGAGCTGCTTTGGTAAAGATCCCCACTGTTCTCCTTACTTGCTGCAGGTAATTAATCCTTCCTTCTCTCCAACCCTCCTTCCCCTCTAAACAATCTAGGGTGAGACCCGGGGGCAAGTGGCTTGAGCAGAACCGATCCGAGGACAGACATGTCTACGGTGATTCCATATACTGAACACAAAAGAGCAGCTGACCCAGACACTTGGGCGCAGAGGGACACCAGCTCGGGTGTCCTGAAGGAGGTGACACCTGAGCTGAGGAGGAAAGGCTGTGTGCTGTGCTTAGTCGCTCAGTCGTGTCTGACTCTTTGAGACCCCATGGACTGTAGCCCGCCAGGCTCCTCTGCTCCTGGGATTCTCCAGGCAAGAACACTGGAGTGGGTTGCCATTGCCTTCTCCAGGGGATCTATCTGGCCCAGGGATTGAACCTAGGTCTCCCCATTGCAGACAGATTCTTTACCATCTTTACCAGGGTAAAGGAGTTAAGCAGGGGACAGGGAGAGGAGAGTGCTCAGGTCTGCCCACATGCCTCTCTCACGGGGCACAGTCTGCATGTCCCTCACCCTCTCTCCAGGACTGGACTCCATATTCCCATGGGGCAGCTCAAACCGGTGTGGCTTCTTTGAAAGGGAGGTACCCTGTCTGCTGAGACTCAGTATTCCCATGAACAACACCTTGAGAAACAGTCTCTTCTGCAGAGCAGCGCCCCCCACCAAAAGGGTTCTCTTTCCTTCTCCCTAGAAAAACCACTGCAAGCCCTGACACCCTCTCGACTCTTTGTAAAATGTATACAAGGGTCCTGCACCGACTTCTCATTTTTCATGGGTTCATTCTGAGACCACACTTTGAGATAAGCAGGAGTGGGGAGAGATAGGCCGATTAATCGCACATCCCCTATGATATTCAAGGCTTACCCTGTAATGACCTGGGATTCCTGGGTCATGCCTCCACTCTGCAAGTTGGGGAGCCCTGAGTCGGGAGAACTAGAGGGGAAAACCAGCCCCACAGAGAAGCAGGGCTAGTTTAAGGCTCTTGGAAACAGTGAGACTCCTGGTTTTACCACTAATTCTCTTGATCCCAAGAGAATTAATCTGGACTCTAAGATGTGCAAAGATAGTAACTGCTGTGCCCTCTGAGAGCAGCCCAGGGCCCTGTGGTCATGGAGAGGTGGGCCTGGGGCTCAGAGGCTGCAACGGCCCACAGGTGAAGAGCCAGGCACTCCCAGCTTCCTTCCTTGTGTTTCCTTCCACGGCCTCTGTTTTCTTTTTTGCAACATGGGGTTGGGGAGGGGGGCAGGTCCCACATAATCCACTCCTGAGGTCTGCCTTTATGTTCCCAGACAGTCAGACACACACAAACATACAGACAGACAGAGTGGAATTCAAAGCTCTCTGTCAAGGGCCAGGGGTTCTGGAAAGGTACAGAGCCCCTTGTGGGAGATGCCAGGGGGGTGTTCCTCGCAGACAAAGCTTGTGAATGAAGGTGGCCCAGAAACGGATGTCCAGGTGGGAAAGCAAGGGAGACAGAAGTGGCCTGGGCAGAAATCTGCTTCCATCTCCTGTGTACTCAAGTCTCAAAGAGGTGGAGGAAAAGGCTCGTAAAAATGGGGAAATCCCAACTGCCTGAAGCTGCTGCCATTTCCAATAATTAAAGGCAGACTTAATAGATATTAGGACCCTTTAAGAAGCTGGGTGGTCAGGCAGTTTTTACTTCAATAATTAGCTGCTGTAAGTCACATAGAACTGGAGACAGATAAAGGCAGGGCCAGCCTCTCATGAAGCTAATTGTGTCCAGGGTTCTACAAGCCTAATCAAGCTTGCATGGCTCCCATCCCTTTCATCTGAGGCCTCAAAGGACTTTGCTTGTGGTAATTAAGTCTCCTAAATAAAGAAAGCTGAGCGCCAAAGAATTGATGCTTTTGAACCGTAGTGTTGGACAAGACTCTTGAGAGTCCCTTGGACTGCAAGGAGATCCAACCAGTCCATCCTAAAGGAAATCAGTCGTGAATGTTCATTGGAAGGACTGATGCTGAAGCTGAAACTCCAATACTTTGGCCACCTGATGTGAAGAACTGACTCATTTGAAAAGACCCTGATGCTGGGAAAGATTGAAGGCGGGAGGAGAAGGGGACAACAGAGGATGAGAGGGTTGGATGGCGTCACCGACTCAATGGACACGAGTCTGAGTAAACTCCAGGAGTTGGTGATGGACAGGGAGGCCTGGCGTGCTGCAGTCCATGGGGTCACAAAGAGTCGGACACGACTGAGCAACTGAACTGAAATGAACTGAACTGAAATGCTGTAAAGAAAGGGATTCTCCTTGGCAGTCTGAGTGAAGATGAGGAGGCTGGGGTGGAGGTGGGGCAGGTGGCCTTGCCCCTAGCCCCCAGGCTTGGGGACAGAGGACAAGGAAGAAGCCCAGACCCTGACACTGAGCCTTTTAGGCCTCTGGCCTGGTGCGTTCAGCCCTGAGAAAGGACAACTGCGAGCCTTATGGCATCACTGACTACCTCTTGTGGAGCCTGGTTCAACCTGCCCCAATGTGGTCCAGATGGTCATCCAAAGCCTTTCTAAATGTTGCAACCTGGACGGGCTCTGGGGATGTATTTATTAGGTGCATCACATCAGGCAGGGGTAACTCAAATACCACTCTCTATTCTTAGAGTTAGAAGGGAACATCAAGGATGTAGTGGGCCAGCCCCATCAATGTCCGCATCCCACTGCACCCACACGGATCCCAGCCAGCCTTTGCTTGATCTCCAGTGACAGTGCTTACTCCTAACATACTTCAGATGCTAAGCCTGACCTTAGTTCATTCTGATGGTTGATGGTGAGCTGAAATTTCCTTCCTCTGAGAGCCTTCCCACGGACCTTAACTCTGCCTTAGAATCTCACAGAGAAGCCCTACCCCTCCACTCAGATCACCCTATCTCCCCCTCAAGCTCCAGAGGAGCATAGTGGTGAAAAACACAAGCTGTACATCAAAAGCCCACTCCCTCCCCAAAATGATACAACTGGAACTCACTGAAACTCCAGCTCCTGCTCTGTGAAAGACTTGCCAAAAAGATGAAAGGACAAGCTACAGGGTGGGAGAAAGTATTTGCAAACCACATATTCAACAAAAGCCTAGCATCTAGAGCACATAAAGAACTCTCAAAACCCAATAGTGAAAAAAAAAAAATTACCCAATTAGAAAATGGCCAAAAGATGAACAGATATTTCACTGTAGAGGATATGCAGATGGCACATGAAAAGATGTTCAACATCACCGGCCGGCAGGGAAATGCAAATGAAATCTCCAGTGTCACCACACACCCATCAGAAGAGCTAAGGTGAAAAATAGTGATGACTCTGAATGCTGGCGAGGGTGCAGAGACTCTGGATCACCCACACATACATTTCTGCTAGGAATTCAAAACAGTACAGCCTCTCTGGAAAACAGCTTGGCAGTTTCTTATGAAACTAAACATGCAATTACTATACAACCGAATGGTTTCCCTCTTGGGCATTTACCCCTCAGAAATGAAGACATATGTTTACACAAGAATCTATAGAGAGATGTTCACAGAAGCCCTACTCATAATAGTTAAAAACTGGAACCAGTCCAGATGTCCTTCCATAAGCGAATGACCATGTCAATGGAATGCCATGGGAATACTACTTGGTGAGAAAAAGGAATGAATTAATGCTACTAATGAATCTCTAGAGAACTCTGCTGAGTGAAAAAAAGCCAATCACAAAGGCTGCATACTATATGATTCCATTTATAGAACAGTTTTGAAATGACAGCCTTTTGGCAAAGGAGAGCAGGTTAGTAGTTGCCAGAGGTTAGGGATGAAGTAGGGGTGGGAGGAAGGTGGCTGTAAGAGGGCAGGGAGACGGGTGCTTGTGATGGAAATGTTCACTGCCTTGATTGGATGCAGATGATAAAACAGTATAGAAGTGAACACACATACACACACAAATAAGCAAGTAAAATTGAGGAAATCTGAATAAAATGAGTGGGTTGTACCAGTGTCCATACCCTGATTGTAATATCTATTCTCTTACTGTATTTTTGGAATATGTTACTATACTCCTGGGGGAAACTGGGAATAGAGGACCCTGGATATCTCTGTACAATTTTTTACAACTGCACAGAAAACTACAATTGTCTTAACAAAAATTTCAATTACAACTGGTACAGCCACTGTGGAAAACAGTATAAAGATTTCTCAAGAAACTAAAAATAGAACTACCATATGACCGAGCAATTCCTCTCCTCTCCCCTCCCATCAATTTCATATCCAGAAAAACAAAAACACTAATTTTAAAAGATACATGCACCCCGACGTCCATAGCAGTGTTATTTGCAATTGTCAAAATATGGAAGTAACCTAAATGTCCATTGACAGATGAATAGATAAAAATGATGTAATGGAATACCACTCAGCCATAAAAAGATTGAGATTTTGCAGTTTGCAACAACCTGGATGGACTTGTAGGATATCATGCTAAGTGAAATAGGTCAGACAGAGAAAGAAAAATATTGCATGGTATCACTTTATATATGGAATTAAAAAATACAGCAAACTAAAAGGAAGCAGAGTCAGATATAGCAAACAAACTAGTAGTTCACTAGTGAGAAGGGAGGAGGAGCAAAAGAAGGGTAAGGAATTAAGAGGTACAAACTTGCATGCATAAAATAAGCTACAAAGGTATATTGTATAACACAGGAACATAGCTAGCATTTTAAAATAACTATAAATGGAGTGTAACTTAAATTATATTCTATACCTGTAGTTTATATAATATTATAGATCAATATAACTTAATTTTTTTTTAAGAAAAGGTCAGCCTGGAAGAGAAAAAATTAGGTATCATGAATCAGACAAACCTAGACTTAATCCTTGAACCTACTATGTACTCCCTGTACAACTTTGGATGAAGAAACTGTCTGAGTTTCACTTTCCTCACCTGTAAGATGGGAATGGTATATACTATCTTACAGGGTTTTCTTGAGGCTTAAATGAGACTATCCGTGACTGCTTAATTCTATGCATGGTACGTAAATAAGGACTCAGTAAATAACAGGAGTAAATGTTACATTATTATTGAGGATAAGTATCTCTGTGCCTTCTCCTAATTCAATTCCCATTCACCTTGCCTCTATCCTAGTTGACCCTTGAAAAAGTTCTTTTTTGGTCACCGTCACTTGTGAAAACACTAGAGTTGAAAATTTAAAAGCCTGACGCTGTCTCAATATCAGAAATGGCTCTGGCATCTTATGATTTCCAGCCATGATGCCATATTTCACATGTCATTTTGACTAACTGCTTGCTACCTGTTTCCTGTGTGATGTCTTTTTTACTCCAGTAAGGTAGCAAACTGCTGAGATTCATATTCATCTACCAATTCTTAGGGCTTCCCTGGTGGCTCAGTGGTAAAGAACATACCTGCCAATGCAGAATATGTGGGTCCCAGCCCTGGGTTGGGAAGATCCCCTGGAGAAGGAAACGCAACCCACTCCAGTATTTCTGCCCAGGGAATCCCATGGACAGGACAGCCTGTCATGCTACAGTTCATGGGGTCGCGAAAGAGTTGGACATGACTTAGCGACTGAACAGCAACAACCAACTCTGAAGCATCTACTCCGTGCAGGTGCTGGTGCTGAGACAAGCCCCACCAGTGGGGGCATGTGTACCTATTACAAAACCCTCAGGGCGCCTCTGGAATTTAGAAATGGGGGCAGACTGCTCTTGAAATGACACCTCTCTGTACCACACCTTTGTGGAGTCTCCCTGCTCACTCCAGGGTTGGCCATATGACTGTGGACCAAGGGGCCAAAGGGACATTCTCAACCAGGAGCCAGAGGTGTGAAAAACCCCTGAGTGTCTGAGCTCGATTTCTTTTGCTGCTTTTGTTACGTCATGTAACAAGGCCTGGGTTGTCCAGCTTGTTGCTACAGACACAAGGCTGAGGCAACCAGCCCCTGCAGACCGTGCCAGAGGAGTGAGCCCAGAGGGCAGCATCCAAACCATCCAGCTCCGCCCAGCCCAAATTTCTGACCCCCAGAAGCAGGAACCGATAAGTGATCATTTTAATACCAAACTCCTAATTAACTGAGGATTAAAATATACACACTGCCATACATGAAACAGATAACCTACAAGGACCTACTGTATAGCACAGGGAAATTTCCTTAATATCTTATAATAACCTATAAGTGAAGAATATGTCAAAAAAGAAAACACACACACACACACACACACACACACACACATATACACACACACACTAATACAGGGCTTCCCAGATGGTGCTAATGGTAAAGAACCTGCATGACAATGCAGGAGATATAAGAGACATGGGTTCAGTCCCTGGGTTGGGGCGATGCCTGGAGAAGGGCATGGCGACTCACTCCAATATTCTTGTCTGGAGAACCCCATGGACAGAGGAGCCTGGCAGGCTATAGACCATAAGGTCACAAAGAGTCGGACATGACTGAGTGACTTTCACTTTCACAAATATACATATATATATATATATATATATATATATATATAAATACATATGTGTGTTAAGTTGCTTCAGTCATGTCCGACTCTTTGTGAGAGTCCATGGAACTCTCTAGGCCAGAATACTGGAGTGGGTACCCTTTCCCTCCTCCAGGGGATCTTCCCAACCCAGGGATCAAACCTAGGTCTCCCGCATTGCAGGCGGATCCTTTACTAGCTGAGCCACAAGGGAAGCCCCTGTATGTATATTTATAGACATATGCATATATATATATATATATATATATATATATCAAAATCACTTTGCTGTACATCTGAAACTAAAACAACATTGTAAATTAACTATATTTTAATAACTTTTTAAATGATCATTTTAAGCCACTCCATTTCACAGTGATATGTCACAGGGGCTACCTAATACAGGTATTACTATAATTTCTATATCATAGATGAGGAAACTGAGGCTCATATCATTAAAGTACCTTAAAAAATGAAAAATGTTATGAGGACAGTAAGAATAACACCTAATGTTTAAAGAGTATACTTAAGAGTTTATATGTTTCCCCACATATGGGGGCGATTTAATCCATCATCCTATACCTATTTTTTGGGAATTTTTCAAGATTACATTTATATTTGAGTGGTTGCTTAACTATATGCTCTAAGCAGATGAAGATCAAGTCTGTCTTGTCTAGCACCAAATCTCAAGCTTTGAGCCTTGTGAAGAGTAGGCACTTAATAAATAATGACTGGCTGGATAAGTGAACAAATACCTCTGAGAGGCCATATCACGATCCTGTATTAGACAGAAAACTGATGTTCAGAGAGGTGAAGTGCTTGTTTCAAAGTCATACAGCTAGCAAGAGGCAGCGCTCAGATGCAGCCCAGGTCTTTGACTCTTAAGTGCAAAGGTCTGCCTTAAATTCTCTGTGCATCTCGAGGGTGAGACAGACAAGGAAATGAATTACTACCCCACAGTCAGGCAGGAATGTTGTTGGATGAATCCCATATGGTTCAGGAATGCCAATCCCCATGCTAAGAGGCTCCTGATCAAACCAAGACTCCAGCTGGACAGAGACGTGCTGCAGCGTGAGCCCAGGGCCTGGGCAGAGGCGCCTGTTAGCACTAGCTGAACGCTGTTTGTACCACTCAGTCCCAAATCCCCACGGGGCATCCAAACATCCCAGCAGACACGGGCCGCTGAACAGCTCCGCTCTCAGCCTCTCACAAGGGGCCCCCAGATGTGAGCACGAAGCTCTGTATCCCCTGGCTCCAGGTGCCCCTTCTCTCTTCTCGGTCTCTCCCCGCTGCTCGGTACACAGAGGTGACGTTCTCACACTGCCCTTGACCACTCTGTCCTAGATCCCAGCTGAGAAGGCTCTGTGATCCCCGCAGCCGCCACCAGGGTCAGAGCGCAGAGCCGCCGGGCCGCCTCAGTGCCGCAGCGGGCTCAGGTGGGCTGAGCAGGGCCCGCTTCGCGGCCGCAGCTGCCTCTGCCTTCCAGGAGGGCCCGGGCCCTCTCTGCGGGGGAGCTCTCGCCGCTGGCCCCTCTGCTGGCTTATGTTACACCTGGGTCACCGCAGTCCTGCTCCCTGGGGCCAGACCCTCACTTTGTTCTCCTGATTGTAGCCCTCAATTTGTTTTCATTAAGAAGCTCTTCCTGCCACTCCATTAATTCTGCCTTTTTTTGAGGGGTCGTTAAGCTCAGTGGTTAGGGGCTTCCCCGGTGGCTCAGATGGTAAAGGGTCTGCTTGCAGTGTGGGAGACCCAGGTTCGATCCCTGGGTCGGGAAGGTCCCCTGGAGAAGGAAATGGCAACCCACTCCAGTACTCTTGCCTGGGATGGAGGAACCTGGTGGGCTACAGTCCATGGGGTTGCTTAGAGTTGGACACGACTGAGCGATTTTTAATTTGATTAAGCTCAGTGGTTAATGGTGCCAGTCTTCTGACTACAGCCCAGAGAGGATGTGGGGTGGGTGGGGGTCATGCTGTCTAGGACCAGCCTGGCCTCTCCTGGGTAACTCCTCAGACCTGCCCACTGTGTTCTTGTGCAGCCCCTTCACACCTCAGAAGTCACCAAGACCTGTAAAGCTGTGACAGGCAGAGTGTCGGTCATCACCGTCTCCAGCTTACAGAGGAGGGCATTCTCTGGGAGAGAGAAAGCAGTGGGGAACCATTAAGACCACGGACCCTGCAGTTCAGACAGCCAGGGTTCAAATCCCAGCTCTGTCACTCCCAAGCTATGGAAGCGGGGCACGCTATTTACCCACTCCATGCCTGACAGCTAAAGTGGAGAGCATAACTGTACGTGTGAGGTCGGGTTGTTGGGAGAACTGAATGAGTTACCGTATGCGAAGGACTTAGAACACACTTGGCCCTTGGCTGCCATGGGGCTGACTGCTGCTGTCGCTGCGGCTGCTATTATAAACAACATGATTCTGTAAAGCAGTTGCCCTTCAATTAAAAGAAAAGAACAAGAAGAACCACCGAAAAAAAAAAAAAAAAAGGCATTGCATTCTGGCCTGAAGGTTTAGATTTCTCCACCCCAGCCACACTGTTGCATCAGGACACCAATATCCCCATTTAGCATTATTTATCCACTCACCTACTCCCTGAACAAACACTTACTAGACATGTACTACCGTGTGCCCAGAGCTGTGCTGGGATGCAAGGCCTGCTGTCCCGGAAAGACAGGAGGGGTATCCGTTTTGAACAATGCTCCAGTTTGGATCTCAGCCCTGCGTGTGCGAGGGGTGGGTCACAGGCAGGTTACCCCTGACCGTCCTCTCTTTATCTGCAAGACGGGGTGTTATCTGTAGCACTGCCGCCCTGCCTCTCCTGGGACCCACAGGATCATCTGGGGGCCTGGAGACGGGTGTGTTCTGGAACCTTTCCAGAGCAGAGTCCCAGCTCTGCTCTGGCTCTGGAAAGCTGAGAGGAGAGGAGAGCGGTCTCTGAAGCAGCGGCCCTGGGAAACCTGAATCTCCTTCAGAGAGAGGGCTTTGGTTGGCTCCGACTCTGTGCTCCCTCTGAGGAAGCATCACCAAGCAGGGACCAGCCCCCAGGAGGGCCAGGCCTCACTGAGAGGCCAGATGGCTGGAAACCGGCCCCTTGGCCTTAACCCCCTTGACTTGCGTGCCCTTCGGCCTGATGCCAGAGGAAGGAGCCTGTTCCCTTTCCCTTCTTCTTCTGAGTGCAAGGGAAGGATGTTTAAATCAGAGCCTTGAACTCAGAAGCAAATGGGAATGGCTTGTGGAATGATGTTGAGCACCATCTAGAGAAAGTCCAGGCTTATGATTTACAGTCTCTGACAAGTAACTGGATTTACCTTCCCAGAGGGAAAGGCCCTGGGGTCACACAGAGAAAACAGAATGCTTGGGCATTTCCTAACTGGAGCTTCAGAGTCTACATAGCCCTGACAATCAGGTGCCCTCCACTCACTCTCTGCTGCCCTGAGAAGCAGGTTTTACACCCTCATTTCAGCAGGGAAACGTGGCAGGTAGGCAGGAGTGTGGGGTTCTGGCTCAGAACCCCACTCTGAGATTGGGCTTTGTGATCCTAAGCAAATGCCAATAATATATAAAGGGTGAATACAAACAGTGGCTCTCATCTACTGGGCACCCAGGATGTACCTGGTGATCCTTGTTTGCCAAAGCATTGCCATTTCATATGAACTGGGGTTCAGAGGGGGTGTGGATTTGCCCTAAATCACACAACTTTTTTTTTTTTTAAAGTTGAGATTTGGAGGCCTGCACGAAGAGGTTCAATTACTCGACCATGAAGATGATGGCTATCAGTTATATCCAGACATTGGAGTGTCACAGGAGAAGGTGGATGTAGTGCTCTACAAATATTTGCTATGCTTATTGAGAAAATTAAGGCTCCCAGAGATGAAGGGTTGTATTCAAGGTCGTCCAGCTGGCAGGGAGCAGCGCTGGGGCTCGATCTCCTTGTTCTGCTGCCCCTGGTCCCTTCCATGAGGCTGCAGCTGCTGTCTGGAACACCCGTCAGCACAGCACAAGAGCTACAAATCTCTAAGAGCAATCAGACTGATGATATTTAAATACTCGGCTATTTGAAAAATATAACAAGTAGTTGAGAATAAATGCCAAACCTCTAACTGGTTAGGAATACCACCCGGGGGCACAGAGATTTGTCAGCGTGACTGATGCATCCTGCTTAAATGCAACATACAGACACTTGCGCACAAGAAAGGCAGGCTGTGGGTGGCGACTGCAGTGGCGTGTAGGAGGGATGCCTGGGTTGGAAGCTGCTGCTTGCACCCGAACCCACTCATTCTCCACTGCATGCCTCCGCTGGAGGACTTGTTACTTCTGTTTGATTGGTGAGAAGCCAAGGCCCAGAGAAGTTTGTGACTTATCCAAGGTTGCACAGTCAGTGAGTGCCTGAGTGGGATTTGAACCCAGAACTGTCTTACTCTACAATCTCAGCTCTGTCCTCTGCACCTCTCCGCTGCCCACGCTATCTTTGCTGCCTGGAAGGGACAGGATTATGTGTCTGGGGCTCTGAGAATTTAAGCCCATTCTTTGGGACTTGCTGGGTCACCTGTCCACCTCTGCCCATCACTCTTCCTTGAGTGCCTTGTCTAACCAGGTCCCTGTGCCAGGCCTGAGGATTCTGAGGTTGTCTTCTTGAATGGTCCTTTCCTGCAGGTCTACACTGTCTGGTAGGGTAAACCAAGCCAGAAACAGACAACCTCCGGCCATAATCTTTCTGAAGGGCCGCCTCACCCAGCCTGAGGGCAGGGGAGGTGCTGGGCTGGCTTCGTGGGGGCACCTGATGCTTTCCAGAGTCTGATGATGCAGCAGGAATCTGCCAGCCACCAGGAGAGGAAAGAAAGGGGGAGGAATGAGGTGTGAGGTCCAGGTCCTTCTGCACCAACCAGCGCACTTAATTATTTTTTATCTGACACACATATTGGGCTTCCACTTAGGGTTTCATTTAAGCAATCAGATCCTTGGCCAGAAACAAGGTAGAAAACCACTGCCTTAAGGCACATTCCCAATCTGCTGGCCTGAAGGAGTGTTTTATATATAATACTGGCTTATTGGCCTAGCATAACTTGAGTCATCTATTCTTTCTGTCTTCTCACGTAAAAGCTCTATCACAAATGGCTAATCTGCTCCTTTACATATATCTATTGATTGTCTGATATGAGCCAGACACCATCCTAGGTGTTACAGATGTGGAAAAAAATAAATCCCTCACCCTGTCTGCATACTTCTACTTTTGCTGAAGCCTACTCACTGCTTTTGGAGTGATTTTTCTAAGAAGCAAAGCAGATGACAGTCATGTCCCTGCTCAAAACATTCAGTGGCTCTCTACTGCCTAAAGCATTACTACTCAAAGTAGCTTGAGCCACAGAGTAGTGGCATCAGCATGATCTGGAGTTTACTAGAATTCAGAATTGTAGGTTCCACCTCAGACCTGTTCAGTGAGAACCTGCAGTTAGGTCCCCAGCTGATTCCTATGATATTGGGATCTGAGAAGTACAGGAGTGTAAGATGTCAGCACCGCCCTTCACATCCTGATACCTGCTGTTACCTGTGTCATCTTCACCCCCTTTTCTCAAACAGACTAGACCCAATGCCAGTCTTCCCTGCCCATCTGTCCCCTCCCACTTCCAAGCCTTTGTACACATGGAACACATGGGGCCTTCTATCCAGACTACCCTTCCCCTGCTGGCTGCCAGCTGCAATGCCCTCCTTTCATGGAAGTCAGACTTAAATCCTCCTGGAACATCCTCAGATCCCTTCTCCTCTCTCACCTGCAGCCTGACTCTCCTACTTGTGGCCCCATCCCTTTCCCACCGAGCCTAGTGCCTGCGGGTCTGCTAGAGGGCTCAGTGTGCTGGAACCTGTGTTTGTCATTTAGGAGGGCGTCTTTCTCCTTCAGGACTTCCTTGGTGGTTCAGTTGGTAAAGAATCCGCCTGCCATGCAGGAGACCCTGGTTTGATTCCTGGGTTGGGAAGATCCTCTGGAGAAGGGATAGGCTACCCACTCCAGTATTCTGACCTAGAGAATTCCATGGACTGTATAGTCCACAGGGTCGCAAAGAGTCGGATATGACTGAGCGACTTTCACTTCACTTCACTGTCTCCTTCAAAAGACAATGAGTCCTGGAGGGCAAAGGCTGGTCCTTTTCCTTCTTTATAGCCAACCACCCTATCCCTGGCTTCCCTGGTGGCTCAGATGGTAAAGAACCCGCCTGCAGTGCAGGAGATGTGGGCTCGATCCCTGGCTGGGAAGATCCTCTGAAGAAGGGCATGGCAACCCACTCCAGTACTTCTGCCTGGAGAACTCCATGGACAGAGAATACTGGCGGGCTACAGTCCATGGGGTTGCAAAGAGTCAGACGCAACTGAGAGGCTAACACTAATCTATTACCCTATCCCTGTGCTACCAGTCACTGGGAATGCAGTCAGGATACAGAGTCTGCTCCGAGGAGCACCCAGTCTGGTGGGCCAGCCTGGCTTTCAAAGTGACGAGTTCAAGTTCTTCACACAGGTGTGTGGTAATGGATGTGATGTTCTCTGAGCTGAACCATTATCGAGGTCAATGGAGCTAGAGGGCTTTACTCTTTAGGCACACGGTTACTGGCCCCTGCTCCCCATCTTTCTTTCCCAACAGACTTTCTCAATGTCCCCTGAAGGAGCGCTCATGGCCTGGCCTCAGTCTTCTCAGAGGCCCTGCATGGGTACTAGGAAGTATGCAGCCAGGCCTGGGAAGGGACGCTGCGTCTTTACTTTGAAGGAAAAGTATGTGGCCAACTCCCATTACTCCCATCCCATGCCCTCTGGATCTACTTAATGAATTAAAATCCTCAGTAACAGACATGAGGACTCACAAATTAAAGTGATACATTCATGAATGCATCCATGAGACAGTTACAGAACACCTAACTTGGGGCTGGCCACTGAGGTAGATATCTGGGGTACAAATATCAGTGACTTTTAGTCCCTGCCCTCAGCAGGGGTCATTTTTCCAATCCACAGGAGGCAGCTGGAGGGTCTGGACAACTAGAATCTGGTGTTTACTGGCCCACTAAGCCACCTTACCTCTCAAAGCCTCGTTGTCCTCATCTGTAATATGGGGGTTCCAATCCCTATGCTTTCTCATGAACTTGGGAAAATCACAAATCAAAAGCCTTGGTAAACTGTAAAGTGCTGTACTAATTGTGCAACGTTACTGAGGCAGGCAGTATTAGTGGCCAACCCCAAGACCCTTTTTTCCCCAGGCTAATGTAAGCCCGGTTTTGTTTGGGAAAGCCACGTGCTCAGCCCTGGGCAACAAACCATGATGTGGCTAAGGCCATCAAGACAAGCCTGTGTTCCCTTTGCCATTTCCCAGCCTCCCTTGCAGCTAATGATAATCATGTGACCCACTTCCAGCCAATCAGATGCAAAAGGAAGTCCACTGGCAGAGAGAGGTTTGGGGAGGGTTGCAAGTGACACCACTTATCTCCCAATTCTCATCTTAAATGTGGTGATAGCACGTATGCTCTGGTGGCCATCTTGGGACCATGGAGTGACAGGTATGAGGACTAAAATTCACCTCAGAAGGATGGTGGAGAGGATCCACTTCCCTCTCCCCCACCCCACAAACCTGAGGCGCCCCCCCCCGCCCCAAGGCCCCATCCTCTCTCTCCTGCACGGTGGCTACAGCCTCTAACAAGATGCTGTCTGATGAGAAACGCTGGGAGTAAAGCTGCTGAGATGGGAAATCACAGGGAGATGCTGACCCTGAGCCATCTCAGTTATGCTCCCTGCTGGGAAAGTCTTCAGAGCAGAGAAGAGGGAGGCCCCAGCCAGAGTAGGACTTGCTTGCATGGTAAGTTGATGCGGTCGTGTCCAACTCTTTGCGACCCTATCGACTGTAGCCCCCACCAGGCTCCTCTGTCCATGGAATTCTCCAGGAAAGAATACTGGGGGATTTTTTCCAGACCCAAGAATCGAACCCATGTCCCTTACGTCCCCTGCATTGGCAGGCGGGTTCTTTACCACTAGTGCCACCTGGGATTTGGACGGCAGAAAAATCTGGGGGAAGGACTAGAATCGCCCCCTCATCTCTGTATCACACCTGCACAATGTCCCAAAGACAGGGGATCATGCCCCCTCCTCTCACTGTTCTCAGCTCAATAAACACTAAATAATCATAAAGAACATGTGTGTCTATGAACGAGACACAGTTCATGGCCTTGTGTCATTGTACCAACAGCCCATATGTTACAGATGAGGAACCTAGAAGTGCAGAGAGGTGACATGGCTTCCCCAAGGTCACATACTTAAGTCAGTGCCAAGCAAGTCAGTCTTCCTCGTGGTCCAGACTTATGTCGTCCATTATGGTAGCCGAGAGCCACCTGCAGCATGTTACCTTTAAATTTCTAATCCAAAATGAGATAAGAGTCAGTCCTTTGGTCACCCTGGCCGTATTTCAGAAGTACAGCAGCCACACGTGGACAGTGGCTCCTGGATGAGGAGAGAGAGCGTTCTAGTGACTGGTCCAATAGAGTCATTCCCAGATCCCTACCTGGAGAGCACAGGCCTGCACGTGACCCATGCCTGGAGCTGGAGCTGGAGCCAGAGCGGGGGGTCAGACTGAGGAAGGAGAAAGGAGCCACGAGAACCTCGTCGGAGAGCGGAGGACATGCCGGTCACGGGGCAGAGGGCCTGACATCTGCTGGCTCATTTATTCCTATCCCACCAACTTCAAACTGATGCTGTTTATTAACCCCAAGTGACAGGGGACGAAACCAAAGCTCAGGAACATGAGAAGATCTGTCCAAGGCCACACGCCTAGGAAATGCTGGAGCTGGGCCCCGGGGCCCCAGATCGGACTCCAAATCCAGACCCCCTGCCTCGCCTTCTTTCCTCCAGGAGTCAGCTCCAGAGCCCCTTCCTTCCCCTGTCTTGTCTGAAGGAACACCAAAGGGAAGAGATGAATCTTTTCAGCAAGGAGGGCCAGATTCCAGCAGGGATGGGGGGTGTCGCCCACACAGGCCCAGAGGGAGGTAACACCCCTTTCAGGGTAGCTCCTACGGTCTCCCTGGACCAGAGGCCAGGACACAGGACAGACTCATTCTTCCTGGGCCTCCTCTCCCAGGCCGGGCTGTTGCTCTCAGCGACCTCAGTAAATCAGGCCCCAGTCACCCTGCAGATTCCAAACCAGGGGGGAGGAGATCCTGCGGCATGAAGATCAAGCTTCTCAGGCTCTACCAGGAGCCTGCGGAAGCTTCAAAGGCCAAGGACTGATTTACGAGGCTGCCAGCGGCTCCAGGCTGCCCCAGAGAAGGGCCTGCACCAGCTCCAAGCTGTGCATTAGCCCAGGGATGGGTGGGTCAGAGGATCTGAGCCCAGAGCCGGCTTGTGCTACATCTATTCCCTCCCCACTGAAGCATGAAGGTTTAGAGTCAGCCACGCCTGAATCTTGGATCACTGTTGGTCTGGTCTGACGGGGGATGGGGAGAGCGGTAAGGAAGCAGGGCCAGGCCACTCTTGGAAAAACGGGCTCTGGGCTACAGTCAAGAAGCTCCCGACAGCTGCAGTCCTAGAGCCAACCTTCAGTCCTGCTGGCAGCCCTTCCAAGGAGCCAGAACTCTCCCCTTTTCACAGGAGGATGTGGAGGCTCAGAGAGGTCAAGTGATGTGCCCAGGAAGCAAGCAGCAGGACAGGACGGGAACCCAGTTCCAGTACCAAAGCCTGCCTGTCACACCCTGCCTCCCTGGGCAGCACCCCTCACTCAGCAAGCCTTTCTCAACCAACAAAAATAAAACTTACAACTTCTATCTTTAAGAGGAAGTATACATTCCTTTACACTCTTTCGAGCTCTTTCATAAACTAGAATGAGTGATGAGAGGAGGCAGTTATTATCCAGCCTTGGGAAGTTTACAAAACATGATGAGTTGCCTTGCCAGGGCCGACATCCGGGCTGCAATCTGCCAGGAGAGCTATGGGCCTGGCGACCTCTGGAGTTTTCTTCCCACTGAGGCCCTGATGATTATTGGGCTGGTCTTCCTGATGGGAGGGGTGCAAACTGCTCATCATTGCTCCCTGAAGCTGTAACTTCCCAGGGCCAAGCAATTCTAATCCTTCTTGCTATTTAAAGACATCTACCTAGGAGGTACCAGAAAACACCCAGTTATGACAATTTATTTCAGTATTCTGGCAAAGTATCTTTATCTGATTTGCAGAAGCTCAGAGGGCCCCAGCTGGTTCTATTTGCTTCTCACCTGCTGTGTTCCCATCACGGTAGCTAGCCGCTAAGATGGGCCAGCTTGGGTTTCACCCAGAGACGGCGCATGATGTACCCTGTGAGTGCCATCTCAGCTCTTCTGCCAGATGTTGCCAGGGCAACCACGCACATGGTAGAGGTTACAAGTGTGGATTTAGAGTCAGAGCCTGGATCTGGATCCCAGCATTGCTTCTTGCCAGCTATGTGATGCTCTGCAAGGGACACGAGCTCTCTGGGTCTCTGTTTCTACTCTTCAAAGTGGAGGATACACACGGCCTTCCTACTCAGAGACCTACTGTGATGAGGATCATCCCCAGGAAGCACCCAGCAGCATACTGGCTTGTGGGAAGAAATAAACAAGGTTGCTCACTGTCATGCCCAGTGTCCCCTTGTGGCCAGCACAGGGCTGACCCGGAGTCCACAGTCACTGAGAAAGGCCTGCGAACTCATCGAGAAGATGAACTGGGATGATGTACTGCTGGGTAAAACTTCTGGTGCTGTTGATGCCGGGAGGTTCCCAGATGGAGCTCGTCAATACTGACTTCCAGCGCCAGCCCCGGGAGTCCCCCTCCCCCTCCATGGCTTTGGGATCGCTTGCCTACAAGGCCCACCCAAGCCAGGAAAGCTCCAATCCGCCCTTCCTCTGGTGAGTCTCAGACCTCCCCTGTGTTCCATTTTTCAGCAAAGCAGCTGTCTGGAAGGCACCCAGGGCCGCCACTCTTGGGGACGTGCAACCCCCCGCCCCCAAGGCTGCGATGCCAGAAGGACAAACCCAGCCAAACACATGGATCCTGGGCCTTGTAAAGCCAACAGCTGGGCCACTGGCTGGCTTCTCCCCTGTTCCCTGGAATATCTTGGCAAGGAGAATACACAGTCTCAGCAACTTATAGGAAATTTCCCAGGGTATCCCAGTCTCTAAGGGAACAATTTGTTCCTTTCTCACATATTTAAATTTTTTTTTTTTTGGAAGACCAATTCTATGATGCACACACACATACACTTTTAATTTGTTCCTGGGTATGGTTAAATACAATTTCAGTGACAAATCTAGTATTAGCAACTATCAACATTTGTTTAGTACATGCTAAGTAAAGAGTAAGAGCTTTCGTAGTGGCTTAGGTGGCAAAAAATCTGCCAGTAATGCAGGAGACCCAAGTTCAATCCTTGGGTCAGGGAAGATCCCCTGGAGAAGGGAATGGCTACCTACTCTGGTATTCTTGCCTGGAGATTCCCAGGGAGCCTGGGAAAGTCCAGGGGGTTGCAAGGAGTCAGACACGACTGAGCACCTAACACTAGACAAAGAGTAACTCATCATCTCATAGAGTCCTCACAAGAGTTCTTGAAACAGGGCTCTAAGTATTCCCATTTTACAGATGAGGAAACAGAGGAGGGCTGACATGCGAAGGGCAGGCTGCATCACTGGCACAGGTCTAGGGGTCTGGAGCCCTGGAGCCCTAGCACTACCTTCGCTGCCTTCTCCAACCATGCTGACGGAGTTAATCGGTTGGAGAGATTTTCTTTCCTTTGGGCATGTCAGGTTGACTAAGACAGCGTCTCCCTCGCCGCTGGAGTCCATGACCCGGGAGGTTCGGGGAGGAGCCCCAAGTTGAATTTTCTACCATAAATTACCTGCTGACTTTCCAGTGCAGCTCAGCACCCACCAGCTGTTCCCTCCTCTGGGTCCAGGCTCCGAGGAACCAAAACTCAAAGTTCAGCCTGCTTCCTCCAGCACAGACACTCGGAAACTGAAATTCCCCACATTTTCACCACACAAAAGCCAAGCTGTATTTTTGTCCTCTTTGAAATATGCCAAAGGAATTTCTCCTTCCTTCCTCCTAAACTCTCTCCAAAAATAAATAGTAAAAGTGAACGCCATTTTGCCCTGTAAGCTGAGAATAGAAAAATCAACACTCAGCGTGGCATTTCCAAGACATTACAGGAGAGTGAATGTATGGATCTGGCTCAACACCGTTTGGCAACTTCAGGTTTACAGTAGATGATATTTCTCACCCAGAAACTCCTCATTGGGCTTACATGACAAGTTCCTTTGCCTTTCAAATTTGATATAAAACATGAAGAGGCTTTCATGAAGGAACACTGCCTGGACTGCAATTTTTTTTTTAATTAAATTTTTTTCTTTTTACTTTACAATATTGTATTGGTTTTGCCATACATTGACATAGACCAACCACAAGCAAGTTAAACCTAAACTGATGCAGATAACTTAGTGAAACCAAGAAGACGGTGACCCAAGGTAAGCTGAACTGGTAGCTACAGGTTGAGCCCAGAGAAGAAGGGAGGTGTTTATCCTATAACTATTGAAGGCTGCAGAGAACCAAGCATGATGACCAAGACTCAGGGATTATTCTCAACTCACAGGATCCACTGTTCTCAGGGTCGTCTGCTGTCCTGGTCTGGGCTGCCCGGACCCCTGGGTCTGCACCTTCCAAAGCCTCCACGTGGGTTTCCCATGTCTCTCCCACCCTCTCGGCTCAGTGAGAGTCATCTTTCACACACAGTGTTTGATCACATCACTCCCTGCTCTGCTTATCTCTCGTGATTCCTCCTCTCCTCAAAGACAAACATGGTTCTGCCCCCAGGACCCTTCACCTGGCCTCTCGCTCCTGGCAGCCTCCTCCCCGACTACTCATCCCTCCCTAGGAATTTGCTTCAAGCAAGGCACCTGGCCGTGTGCTGTTCTCCACTCCGCACAGACGGGGAGCCTCCAGGCAGGAAGCAGGGTCCTGGCTACTGTCGCCTCCGGACAGGTGTCCTGGGGGCACTCACCCTGCAGGTGAGCCGGTGGACAGTCATCTCAAGGTTGCCCCCACCCCTCTAGGGATGAGGAGCTCCCTCACGCCCATTAGTAACAGGAGCAGAAAGAGACACTGATTGTGGACTGCTGCCTGCGTTCATCCCCATCTCTCCCAGTTCCAACTGTGCTGTGATGGGCAAGTGACAGGCTGGTCCCCTCTGGGGCTCAGACGCTCCATCCTCAAAATGCAGTTAACAAGTTGTACCCCGTAGCCACTGAAAAACATTATGAACCCCATCCTCGGGGTTGTCCCATCTCTGGACAATTTCAGTGTGAAAAGAACATGGTATTGCAGCTAGAAAGACCTGGTTTCTAATCCCAAGTTTCTAATCCAAAACTTGGGAAATGAGTGAACTTCTCTGACCTTCACTTTCCCCATCCTTAAATGGGGATTAAAAACTCCCTCACAGGATAACTGTCTGGATTGAATTAGATGATATAGATAAAAATGGTTTTTTAAACTGTTTAATTTGTACAATATAAGCAGATAACCATGAGGGTGTGATCACTCACCCAGAGCCAGACATCCTGGAATGCAAAGTCAAGTGGGCCTTAGGAAGCATCACTATGAACAAAGCTAGTGGAAGTGATGGAATTCCAGTTGAGCTATTTCAAATCCTAAAAGATGATGCTGTGAAAGTGCTGCACTCAATATCCCAGCAAATTTGGAAAACTCAGCAGGGGCCACAGGACTGGAAAAGGTCAGTTCTCATTCCAATCCCAAAGAAAGGCAATGCCAAAGAGTGCTCAAACTACCGCACAATTGCACTCATCTCACACATTCGCAAAGTAATGCTCAACGTTCTCTAAGCCAGGCTTCAGCAGTACGTGAACCATGAACTTCCAGATGTTCAAGCTGGATTTAGAAAAGGCAGAGGAACCAGAGATCAAATACCCAACATCCGTTGGATCATCGGAAAAGCAAGGCTGCCCCTTATACCCCTTTCCTGAGCCCCAGTTTCCTTGTCTGTAAAATGGGGATGACAGTTTCTGTGAACAATACTTAACTCTTACAGTTTTGATGAGCACTGAATTACATAAAATATAACAGATCAGCAACTAGGACACAGTAAGCAGTTATTTTGCACTTTTCACAACTTTATAGTCTAAAAGCGCGTCCCCCTAAGTTGCCTGACCCCCTCCGACAAAGCACTGACATCTAGTGGCAGAGCCGAGTAACTGCAGGTGTGAGTACCCAAAGCTCCAGACCCTTCGTGTGCCCCACACACCTCATCTCAGGCGTTGCACTGGTTACAAGCAAGTCAGCCAGGATCTGCCTCAGGTTTCCCAAGCACTTTGATATTTATCAGCAGACTTTATCCCCACCCCAAGATTTGAAGATAAGTAAGTCAGTGACAAAGGGAGGATGGGGAGACAGCAGTGGAGCAGGGAAAAGACCCCTCCTAGACACTAAGTTCCTGGAGATTAGGGATTTTGCCACCACATCCCTGTACCTAGGACACTGCTTGAAACACAGCAAGTGCTCAGTTAGTATCTTTAGACTAAATGACAACCACAGGAGACGCCAGTCCCTTCCAAGCTCAGAAGTCCTCATGGTGAAGAGGCTTTGCTTCAGGTGACACGGTGACAAATAGCTCCAGGAATAAGCCTACAGGGACTTCCCTGTGGTCCAGTAGCTAAGACTCTGTGCTCCCAATGTAGGGGGCCCAGGTTCAACTCCTGGTTGGGGAAGTAGATCCCACATGGCCCAACGAGGACCCGGTACAGCCAAATAAATAAATAAAAGTAATAAAAGAAAATTTACGAGGAAGCTCCTCCACCTCCTCTCAACGTCTGTGCACTAATGTCGCTAATCTTCTACTCCTTTTAACTGAAAAAAGATTCTACCTAGCTTCTCTGAAAGGGTTGGAATGTGGTCCAGGACCATATTCTATTTATTTTTTTTAAAAAAATTCCAGGGCTACATTATAAACTAATGCTAATGTCGCTCAAAATTCAGAGGCTGCAACCAGTATGATGGAACTAGGTGGTGGGACCTCTGGGAGGTGATCAGGTCATGAATGGGATTGGAGTCCTTACAAAAGAGGTCCCAGGGAGTTCCCTCACCCCTTCTGCCATGAAAGGTTAGAGTGAAAAGGCTGTCTACGAACCAGGAAGTGGGCTCTCCTCAGACACCAGGTCTGCAGCTCTCTGACTTTGGAAGTTATACCAGCTTTCATAACTCTGAGAAATAAATTTTCTGTTTATAAACTACCTAGTCTATGGTGTTTTGTTAAAGTGGCCAGAGCTGACCAAGCCAGACGAAAATGGGAATACTCGTTGAGAGCAGCTCCTTGGGATGAGGGGCTGAGAAGGAGACCCCAGGATTTTGAAAGCGGTATCATGTTCTGTTTTTTAAGCTAGCTGGTGAGGACATGAGGGCTCATCATTACTCTTTAAACAACACACATTTATTATAAATACTATTCACTATGAAAGAGTATTATTATTGAAAAATTTCATAGAAAATATTGTAAAAGAGGCATAGGAGAAGCTATTGTCTGTAAGTGCAGTGGAGGGAATGCAGAGAAGGCAGGCTTTACATAGTTTTGCTGTGGACTTGCTGTGTCTTGCAACATCTCAGAAATGTAAGTGGAGGTTCTGAGTTCTTCTGAAATGATTTCTGCTTATTAGACTGTGTCCTGACCCTGGCATACTACAGTGTTGGCACCCAGGGTCACAGGTTTCCAACCCCTATGCTGGCTTGACTTTGAAATTTTGACCAATGGTAGCAGAATTTGAGAAACAACTACATCCCAGAGGGACACAGTGATCCTGACCAGGAGCCTTCACTTCCCTGGTCTCCCCATATTAAATTGGATAAACTGTAGTTTCCACCTCACCTTCCTCCAGGGTGGCTGTGAGGAGGAAATGAGAACATGCAAATGAAGGTGCTTTGTAAACCAGAAAACATGGCATAACTCTAGGGTGACCATTGCTATAACTGCTCCTGGCAGAGAAGTAGTCAAAAAATGACATAAAGGGCCCTCCAAATGTGAGGCACTTGTGTCATGCCAACACTCAGCCAAGGGTTTCTGGAACAGAATCAAATTCTCATACCACCCCAGCCAATGCAGGTGGAGAGTACACTTCGCAGCTGTCTTCTAGTCCCGTAAGATTGATGACGGGAGTGCCATGGCTACGAGCTGGACTCCAGGGTCAGTGTATGTTCAAATCCGAGGACTACCACTTACTAGCTGAACAAAGGATGACTTTATGCAAGTTATGGCACCTCTCCAAGACTCAGTCAGTTCTCTTACATGTAAAATCGGAAGAATAATAGAAAACTCATAGAGTTCTTATGAGGATTAAATGAGTTAGTCTGGAAAGTGCTTGAAACAGTGCCTAGGACAGAGTAAGCCCATATTCGTATGTTGTTGGTGGTGGTATTCAGTAGCTCATTAGTGTCCAACTCTTTGCAACTCCATAGACTGCAGTATGCCAGGCTTCCCTGTCCATCACCAACTCCCAGATCTTGCTCTGACTTGTGTCCATTGAGTCGGTGCCACCCAACCATCTCATCCTCTGTCATCCCCTTCTTCTCCCACCTTCAATCTTTCCCAGCATCAGGGTCTTTTCCAATGAGTCAGTTCTTCATATCAGTTGGCCAGAGTATTGGAATTTCAGCTTCGGCATCAGTCCTTCCAATAAATATTCAGCACTGATTTCCTTTAGGATGGACTGGTTGGATCTCCTTGCAGTCCAAGGGACTCTCCTGAGTCTTCTCCAGCACTACAGTTCAAAAGCATCAAATATTCAATGCTCACCCTTCTTTATGGTTCAACACTCACATCCATACATGACTACTGAAAAAACCATTGGATTGACTATACAGACCTTTGTCGGCAAAGTGATGTCTCTGCTTTTTAATATGCTGTCTAGGCTGGTCATAGCCTTTCTTCCAAGAAGCAAGCATCTTTCGCTTTCATGGCTGTAGTCACCATCTGCAGTGATTTTGGAGCCCAAGAATATAGTCTCTTACTGTTTCCATTGTTTCCCCATCTATTTGCCATGAATTGATGGATGTTGATGCCATACTAGTTTATTGAATGTTGAGTTTTAAGCCAGCTTTTTCACTCTCCTCTTTCACCTTCATCAAGAGGCTCTTTAGCTCCTCTTCACTTTCTGCCATAAAGGTGGTGTCACCTGCATATCTGAGGTTATTGATATTTCTCCTGTCAATCTTGATTCTATTTTGTACTTCATCCAGCCTGGCATTTCTCATGCTGTACTCTGCATATAAGTTAAATAAGCAGGGTGACAATATACAGTCTTGATGTACTTCTTTTCCAATTTTTGAACCAGTCCATTGTTCCATGTCCAGTTCTAACTGTTGCTTCTTGACCTCCATAGAAATTTTGCAGGATGCAGGTAAGGTGGTCTGGTATTCCCATCTCTTGAAGAATTTTCCACAGCTTGTTGTGATCCACACAGTCAAAGTCTTTAGTGTAGTTGATGAAGCAGAAGTAGATGCTACAAACTCTATTTAGTATGCTACAACCTCCATTTTCTGTGGGGGAAAATATTAAACAGAAGAAACAGGCCAACAGCTGCTGTCACTAATTGGAAACCTGGGTTAGATACTTGGAGTGACTTCCTTTAAGGATGCACGGCGCTCATGAAATCTGGAGGATGCCCACGTAGCACCTTCTTGGCCAACCGTAAGTTGCTGAGTTGGTGACCTTTTTAGCAAAGCTAAGGCTCCAACACTTTTGGAAAACACAAGCAACAGGAGCCGGGATTCAGATGAAGCCAGAATCTGATCAGGGAAAAGGCTGATGAAAGCTGATAAATGGTCCCTGGCGTTGTCCCCCGAGTGGACCTGTCTGTTTCTGTGGGGCATGGTGAGGGTTCAAGGAAACACACACGAGAAACACTTACATGGTTCCTGGCACACAGTAAGCACCATGGTCGTTGCTGCTTCTTTTGTCTGTCCATCTGCCCACCCACCCGTCCGCAAGGGATCCTTTGAAAAAAGCTGCACCGTCCAGAAGACATTTCTGTCCAGATCCACGTTCTGTATCTGCACTGTCCACATGTCCAAGCAGTCACATACGGCTCAGAGATCTGCCAAGGTGACCAGTGCGACTGAGCAACTGAGGTTTGAATCTAACTTTTTTCTCAAGTATTCGCATGGCTTTTAAAAAAAGGCTATTTAATTTTAATTAATTTAAGTAGCCGCCTGTGATGGATAGCTACTATATTGGACGGCATGGTATGTCAGCGTGTCACTTCTTGGCTTAATATCTCTGCAGGTCTCCAATTCCTCCGACATGCATCCAAGGCCCAGGAGATCCTCCAGGGGAGGGGTGCTGTCTGTGCCCACCCTGCCCGGCCACCATCGTTCCACACCACTACCTGCAGATACTGGCCTGTGCCTCTGTCCCTTTGCTTTGGATGCCCTTCCTGCCTTGTCTGCCCTGGAATCTCTTCAGAAGTTCTCCCCTCCCACCCCAGCAGTCAGGGGTACCACCTCTGGCTCCCCCAGTTTCCAGAGCTTCTCCTCATCCTGGTATTTACACGATACAGTTGTACTTGACTGCTTACAGGCCCTCTCCCTTTCCAGTTGCTCCCTGAGAGTCCACCAGGGAGCTGTAGGCATTTCTGCACCCCGGGGACCTGCACAAGGCTACGGCTACGGCTTGGAGATGGGGCAAAGAGATGGAGAAATCACAGTCCATCCTTGTGGCCCCACCAGGCTCCCCCTCTAAGAGGAAGCATCGACTTCCACCAAGGTCCCTCCACTTGCCAAGGCTGGTCTTCTTAGCATCCCCTGCATATACCACTATTATTTCATCAGTCCAAAGACACCAGCAGTTGTAAGGACATCATCAATTCAGCGGTAGCCCTTTTGAGAAAAAGAAAACAAAGCACAATGTGTCTAAATGACACACTGATTATAAGACACCTTCTGCTTTCCGAAATGTCAAAATGTACAGGGAAAACATGGCCTCAAGGAAAGCGAGGCAAATGTGAGTTGGCCTCTTGGGAGACTCCCCTTTAGAGCATTGTGGTAGCTGGAGGGCCCCTTTCTCAGTGCCTCAGTCTTCTTCCTACTGTTTTCTGCTCAGGCCCCTGCAACAGGAAGATTCAGAAATGTCCTCTGTTTTCTTGAATGGATCTAACAGATCTGAATGATTATTTTTCTGATCATGGAAATAATGCATGGTTATTATATAAAATTCTTTTCCATCTCAGGGGCTGTGTATTAGTTGTCCCCCCCTTCCTAGAACACCCCTGACCCAGATTTCATCTTGGTGCTCCTCTCTTATTTTTCAGGTCTCATTAAACGGCCTCTCTATAGAGCCACCTTCACCCCTGCTAAGTCTGATCTCATCCTCCCCCAGTCAGTTTCTCTCAAATTAACGATCTCATTTTCTTCCCAGCACTCTTCAGCACTAGGAATTAATTGTATCCTTGTTGATTCTCTGTCTCTTCCCAAAAACCCTGTATGCTATTCCAAAGGGAAGATTTTTTTCTAGCAGGTACTTAAGCAATTTTTGTGAATAACCTAAAATACAGAAAACCATTAAAGGAAATCATAAAGACCCTTGTGTCCCCACTACTCAGAGAGTCACAATTAATACCTTTCTAGGTGTTTTCTGCATGTGTGTGTGGTCACACACTTTTTTCTTCTTTTTTTAAGATGCAGTCTATTTATATTGCTTTCAAATCTACTTTTCCCCCTCACAGACACCTTTCACATCCATATGCCTGGGTTACCACCCCTGTTTCTAAAGGGGACATGCTATTTCCCTGTATGGAGTGACCCTACTGGATTTAACCAGCCCTTGCAGGTAGCTTTGAGCTTGTCCCTGTCCTCTGGTTATGACAGGCAGTGCTGCAAAGGAGCATCTTCGTACAAATATCTTTGCTTATGTCCATTAAAGTGTTATTATTGGGCCAAGCAGTATGAACTTACCATCAGGCTTTGGGTAGATGGTAAGAATGGAACCCCTTTTCAGGTGAGGAATCCCACTGTGCACAGGAACTTTGCAAGGTTCAGAGGGGGCTGAGAAAGAGACTGGCTTCCCTCCATCCTGTGGGCAACTCCTGTCTACTTGGAGAGATTTATAAAGCCCCCATGGCCTCAGCACCCCTGCAAAGGCCCTAAGCCCCACTTTGATAGCCCCGCAGAGCTAGTGGTTGAGCCGTTTCAGGCTTAGTTGTAGCAGTGTTATGGTAGACACTTTTTTTTTTTTAATTGACTATCTTGCAAGGTTGAACTACCTTTAAAGGTTGTCTCTTGAAATAAATACACATGCCCATGTCAGTGAAGTGCAATTTATAATTAAATTTTGTAATGATACCCAACTGAACCCACAACTTAATACAGCACAGATGTGAGCCGCTAACTAAGCCCAATTTCAGTTCAAAAGGGGGAAATCACTATTTTCTCCCTCTCAACATATTTAATAACTAGTGTAACACCAATGAATAGAATTTGGTTTCATTTGGAACTCTCATTTCTGTCATCACTTCCCTACAATTCATGTCACCTGTGTCCCCCACAGATCCAGTCTGTCACGGGGTAAAATCTTCCAGGTTGGAAACCCAGGAACAAAGGATGTGTGACAATAGGGACTTCACCATCCTCTAGGGTTCACACCCTCAAAATCTGACTCTGCCCCTGGCCCTCCCAGCTCTGGCCTCGACTGCCTTCACAGCAGTCAGATATCAGAGTGGTGCTGATCCTTCATATTTAACAGCACATCACAGGCTAACATACGCATTCCACACTCTGTGGCACCCGGTCTTCACAGTGACCTTGAGAGGTCGGCCCAGCACAGCTATTGCAGTAATCCTTATCTTAGAGAGGAGTCAACTAGAGCTCACGGCAAAGAAGAGACATGTTCAAGGTCACACAGTAAATAGGAAGGAGAGTTGAGGCTAAACCTACCTCTTCTGACTCCTAGTTCAGAGACATTTCCATCTGGCAGAGCTGGAGGGTCCTGCCAAGTAGGCCAGGCCGGTCAGTACCTATCTCCTGCCCTCTTCCCCCAGTTAGTTTCAACCTATTGGTGCTGACTTAAAGAAGTTTTCAAACTTTACTTTGGCAAATGCTTATCTAAAGCAGAAAGGTAAAGGGCTGACCCTGGCAGCTCTCTGCAAGAGTGAGGTAATCAAGCAGCTGGCTGGTTGTGAGAACCAGCTCAGTTCTGGGCAGACTCCTTACCGTTATCAATTAACTATGCGACAATATGCTATTTGTGTTCTTTATCGGCTTACTTAGCAAAATACAATCTTGGCAACTTTTCTTTTGAAATTTGGCTTTTCCTTGACATTTCAAGATCTGAAAACCACTGATTTATACAACCACAATCAAGAAGTTATATTACTTTTAGAGATTACCTAGATTCTAATCACTGTACTAATGTTTCACACATGCGCTTTCTTCAAGCCTCGAGATAGCTGTATGAACTAGGAATTATTATCCCTCTTTTAAAGACTAGGAAACAGTCCCAGAGAGGTCAAATAATGTGCCCCAAGTCACACAGCTAGCATGTGGCAAAGGCAGGATTGTAACCCATGTGTCTAGCTCCAAAGTAGCTACTTGAAAGAGGAGATAGAGGAGAAATTTCCCCAAGTATAAGTCAGCAAGGATGCTTTTGTTCATTCACTTACTCACTCACTCACTCCTTCATTAAACCTTTGCAGAGCATCTACTGGGAGGAAGCCAGACTAATGGAAAGAAAATGCTTAGAGACAGGTAATCCTGTTTGAGTTCTGACTGTGATCCTGATCAGCTGAGTGACCAGCTGGCCACATCTCCCAGAGCCCTGGCCCCTCCGACTGTAACGTGAGAATAAAATTCCTGCTGTACCAGGTTGCCATGAGGACCACAAGCAGATAGCATGTGAGAAGAGTGCCTGGCCCGTAGTAGGTGCTGGACAGACACCAATCCCCCGCCTGCCCCTCTAGGGAAAGCCGCTCACAGGTCACCGATATTCGGGGCTTCGGGCTGGAAGAGCTCTTTGATATCATCTGTTCAACTCTCTCACTTTACAGATGGGAAAATCAAGGCTTAGAGATGCTGACACGGTCAAGGTCACAGTGCAGGGTAACGGCAGAGACAGGAGCAGCCCTCGCATCTCCTGACCCTCCCCACGGCCATCGTCTGCATTTTCTGTGACAGCAGTGACCAGCTCTGCAGTGGAACAGCCAAGTAAACTGCAATGTAAGTAGACTGAAGATAAAGGAGAGCATTGATAGTATGTTGTTGAATAGCTGGAAGAAAAACAGCAACTTTCTGAGCAAACATCTAAAATATACTTCCTTATTTATCCAGCAAGTAAGCACATTGCTTACTCTGCGCCTGCCAGTTACCATGCCAAGCTCTTAAGAAACATGAACTCACTTAGCCGTCACTCCAATCCTGGGAGGAGGCGACTGTTACTGTCACCTCCATCGTACAGAGGAGGAAGCAGAGGCTCTGAGAAGTTCATTTTGCTCACCGTCCTATAACTAGTAAACTGCAGAGCTGGGATTCGAACCCAAGTATTCCGGCTCGAGTCCCTATCATAACCACTATACCATGCTGTTTCTCCCCCAGAAGACGGAGCTGCTTTCTAATGTGTATACCAGATTGTAGCCAAATATTACTTAAGAATAGCAATGAGAATCATAACAGCAATAACAGGAGAAAGGACAATACAAATAGACAATTCCCTCTGTGATTTTGGGGGAGAACTTATGAACACCTGGCTTGCCTGGTGGCTCAGACGGTAAAGAATCTGCCTGCAATGCAGGAGATGCGGATTCTGTCCCTGGGTCAGGAAGATCCCCTGGAGAAGGGAACGGCTACCCACTCCCATTCTTGCGTGGAGAATTCCATGGACAGAGGAGCCTGGCGGGTTACAGTACTTGGGATCCCGGAGAGGCGGACCAGTGAGCTACTAACACTACTGACACCTACCCCAGTTTCCCAGACAGCCACGACCAGTTGTGCTCTCCCCCACCCAACTCCACTGCCCAGGTTACTCCCTCCACCAGGAGCACCTTTCCTCCCTTAGTCCTGCGGTAGCCAGCTCTGGGAGCGCTTCTCAGATGGTGTCTCCTGTCACAGCTGGTCAAGGCTGCTGAGTCAGTGCTAACAGTGGGGTTTGACAAAGGTCCCATTTGGCTGAAGGGACTTTTCCACTGGCCTCAGACCACTTGGCCAACCAATGTGGCTCAGGGACGTGTCAGCCGTCACTTCACTGAGGCGTGGACGTGTCTATTTCACGCCTTCAATGCCACAGACTCCGGGGAACGCCTCCTTGGTGTCTGTTATCGCATTCAGTAAGCACTCCACGCCTTTAGAGTACGTGCTGTCGCCTCTCTTTGAGCAGGGAGGCCCCTGGCTCGGGAGAGTCAGGTAACATGTCCCAGGTCACAGGACCCACTGAGTGGCAGAGCTGGGGCCTGAAACCAAGTTCCCAAACGCCTCCCACAGGGAAAGCTCTTTACGTAACAGTAATTGTAAAAACTGATCCCAGCAAAAGTCAGCAATAGATGCCAAACTGAGAGGGAAACAACCTGATGAGAAACAGGATATTTACCTAGTCCTGAAGTATCTCCCTAAAAAATATTACAAAGGAAAAGATGACAGTAGGGGAACTGGAAACCATGTGTAATGATTAGTTTTACATGGGATCCTGGCTGAGCCAAAACTTCCAGTCATTCGATCAAATGCTAATCTAGGTGGTGCTGTGAATGTGCCTTGTAGATGTAGGTGAACATCTAAACATCAGTTGAAAAACAAAAATAAACGTCAGCTGGCTTAATAAAGGAGATTATCCTCAGTGATATGGGTAGACCTCATCCAATCAGTTGAAAGGCCCTGTGAGTAAACACAGGTTTCTCAGAGAAAGAAATGTTATGTTCAGACTGAAGCATCCACTCCTGCCTGAATTTCCAGCCTACCCTGCAGATTTCAGGCTGGTCGGCCCCACAACTGTGGGCCAATTCCATTCCTTAAAGTCTACCTCTCTTGCACTCTCTCTCTCCAAATATATACGTAAGTCCCTTTCTATACAGATTCTATTTGTTCTTCATCTGTGGAGAACCTCAGTACACCATCGGAACAAAGTGATCCAAATGAACGCCACCCAAAAGGGCCAAAAGGGTGTCATAAGCCTCCAAAGCATTCAGGTGAGTCAGGCAGTCAGTTCAGTCGCTCAGTCGTGTCCGACTCTTCGCAACCTCATGGCCTGCAGCACGCCAGGCCTCCCTGTCCATCACCAACTCCCAGAGCCTGCTCAGACTCATGTCCAGTGAGTCGGTGAGGCCATCCTACCATCTCATCCTCTATCATTCGGGTACTATTACTTTTGTAATTTGAAAATGGCAAACTAGGAATCAAACAGTAAAACAGGCCTCCCCTCTTTCATCAAGTGCTCCCCGGACAGCACCAGAAAACTCACTGGTAACCATGGGGCCCCTGGGCCAGAAATGGATCCACGTCTGATGACAGTATCCAGACAGTGTCTGTCTGTCTGTCTGTCCTCCCCTTCTCTCTGGCCCCCTTCCCTTCCCCCTACCCCAATACACACAGACTCAAACATACTCATAGTTAGTAATTTCCTCTCTGCCACCAGCAGGTCCAGGACGACTCCGTGGCCTCAGTTTTACGATGCTGGGGCAGCAGGGGGCAGGGGCACACATGTGTGGATTTCTGTCAGAGCTGGCTATCTGTCTAAGGAGAGACGTTAACATTTACAGTGGAGAGCAGGGCCGTGTGACAGTTTGGGAGAGCAGGGTGCCAGCTACCTGGTGGAGCTGCAGGTGGCCTTTATGGAAGCAGAAGATTGCCACTTACTATTTATTTCACTTTTTAGTTTTAAAATGTGATTAATATTGCTCACCAATAAATCTGGCTGAGCACAGGTATTTATGAAGCCCTCTCAGAAGGCTTGGTGCAACAGGGCCTAATTGTTTCAAGGGCAGAGGCAGCCATGTGACGTGAGCTTCCTCCAGCCTGGCCATGAACCAGCCTCATTTTTATGGGCGTCTGAGGCAGTGATCGCCTCGGTGAGGCGGTGGGCCCAGGAGGCCTTCTAGCCAGGAACAGAGAGGTGCAAAACACTGAGGGAACCAGAGGCTGGTTCTGCCATGCGGTGGAGGGAGGGCGGGTGCTTTGGAGCCAGGCAGGAGGCTGAGGTTCCAAGCCCAGAGCGAGGACTTCCCGGGGGTTGGGTGGCTAAAACTCAGCGCTTCCAAAGCAGGTGGCCGGGGTTCCAACCCTGGTCAGGGATCGCACATGCTGCCACCAAAGATTTTACATGCCACAACTAGAGTCCACACGCTGCAACAAGACCTGGTACAGGCAAATAAATAAAAATTGAAAAAAGCCCAGCCCAGCCGTGGAAGCTGGACAAGCCCTCTAAGCCTCTGTTTCCCCACAAGTAAAATGGGCATGAAGGGTTTCAAAAGGTCACTGAGAGGTTCTAACAAGCACACATTTGGAAAGAGCCAGCCAGTGCCTTCCAAATACTGCACTCAGACACCTAAAGTGTAATGTTCTTAAGAAGAAGGTCTGTGGAACAAAGCCTGGTTTTGAATCTCAGCTCTGCCACTTCCTAGGTGTGCTAAGTCACTTCAGTCGTGTCCGACTCTCTGTGACCCTACGAACTGTAGCCTGTCAGGCTCCTCTTTCCATGGAATTCTCCAGGCAAGAATACTGGAATATGTTGGCATTTCCTTTTCCATCTTAGCTGTGTGACTCTGGCCAACTACTGAGCCTCTCTGTGCCTCAGTTTGCTCAGCTGCAAAATGGGGACACCTATAGCACTGTAGACGCCTATAGCAGGATTGAGAGAATGTATAGCTGGCACTCTGTCAGTACCTAATACAGCTGCTCTTATTATTGTTTTCATCTCTTCACTTACTTTCTGCCTATCTCCTTCCACGGTTTGGCCCAAAAGACATTTATTGCTGGTGAATTTCTACTTATCCTTCGAGGCTTAGTTTAAATATCACCTCTCCCATAAAGTCTTTCCTGATCCTTTTCATAGAAGCAGTAATATCCCCCTATTTGCTGCTGAGACACTTTGTATATCTCCATCATGATGCTCTCAGAGCCCAGTGCCTACCCTCTTTATAGGAGCCCCTCTTACCTGCATCGCCTTCAGGGTGGGACCAGGTTTTATCACTGCTGCAAACCCGATACGCAGCTGCCCAACCCTTATCAAGTTATCCCTTCGTATATAAGAAGGACTGGTTCTCGGATCCCCATAGATACCAAAATCCATGGATGCTCAAGTCGTTTGGTCCCTGGTTTGATCCCTGGGTGGGAAAGATCCCCTGGAGAAGGAAATGACAACCCATTCCAGTATTCTTCTTGCCTGAAAAAATCCCACAGACAGAGAAACTTGGCTGGCTACCGGCCAGATCACAAAGAGCTGGACTTGCCTGAGCGACTAAGCACACAGCCCAGCACACGGCAGCCCTGCTACGTGCAGACGCGGAATCCAGGGCTACAGGCAGCAGGGCTGCCGCACTGGTAGGGCAGCCCCCTCCCTAATCACGCTGGAGCAGAGGAGACCCCTGGCTGCACTTCCCTGCTAAGTCACTGACTCACAGTGGGCACCCGCGGCGGGGAGGTCCAGCCTGGGGCCTAGAGACCATGCCCCAGCACTCAGGAGCTGCTAGGACAATGTGTGCTGGGGAACGAAAGAAGGGAGAGGCCATGTGGATCTTCTTAGTGGCTTCCATCTCTGCCTGTCAGCGGTTTGAGCAGGACCAGGTGATGGTGCTGGCCGGGGAGAGGAAAGGACTGTCTGTGGGAGGCTCCTGGATCCACACATTGATGGGGAAACCACAGACCTAGCAAGGTATGTGTGTGTGTGTGTGTGCGTGTGTGTGTGTGTGTGTGTGTGTGTGCTCAGTCACTCCCTCTAGGCTCCTCTGTCCATGGGGTTCTCCAGGCAAGAATACTGGAGTGGGTTGCCATCCCCTTTTCCAGGGGATCTTCCCGACACAGAGACTGAACCCACATCTCCTGTGTCTCCTGCACTGGCAGGCGGATTCTTTACCACTGAGCCACCTGGGAAGCCCAGGTAGCAAGGTACATGGGGATGTACATGTCAGGTAAGTTTCAAAGTTCAGGGCAAGAAAGAGGTTGCCTCTCCACAGGCTCCCTCTCTGGGAGGCTGGGTGGCAGGTGTCTACTTCAGAAGGATGGCACTGGAATCCAGGACTGGGTATCTGAGACAGGCCCTGTGCCAGTCAAGCACCTGGCCCAGCCTTCCCAGGTGACTAAGCTGCGGCTGTTTTCCTGGGCCTGTGTGGTGAAGAATCTCCCTTCCTCTTCAGGGCTGACTTGTCCAGCACGTGGCTGTCAGCTCTGTCTAATCGGGAGCACTCTGGGCATCTCCTCAGTGTGCTGGGATGTATACTGGGCACAAGGGTCACAGAGACGGGTTAGACTGCAGGCCATCCTGGGGAGCCCACTCTCTAGTGGGGAAACTGCCATGGAAACCCAGATACAAGATGGCGCCATGCAAGCAACAGATGACTCAGATGGTAAAGAATCCATCTGCAATGTATGAGACAGGTTCGATCCCTTGGTCAGGAAGATGCTCTGGAGAAGGAAATAGCAACCCACTCCAGTATTCTAGCCTGGTGACCCATGGACAGAGGAACCTGGCAAGCCACTGTCCATGGGGTCACAAAGAGTCGGACACAACTGAACACATCCTGGGGAGTCCCTCCCCCAACTCTAGTGGGGAAACTGCCATGGAAACCCAGATACTATATGGCTCCACGCAGGCAGCAGTACCTCTCTGCTGTCCTTCCCCAGGGATCCTACCACGATCCTCCTCTTCCTTCAAGGCAGAGCCCTGCTTCTTCTAGGAAGCCTCCCATCCACCCCCTCTCGCATCTCCACGCTCCACTCCCAGGTCACTTATGCTTTCAGGTGTCCTCAGAGCACCAGCCAGCCCTCCCCGATTCAGTGTAAGGTGAAGAGTAGATCTCGCTGCCAACGAGAACCAACCTGTCCTAGGAAAAAAGATGCTGCAATGGGAATTCTTACAGTCTCTCTGGTTTCAGCAACCTTCAGGCCCCTATTCAAAGCGTGCCACCCTTTTGGACAGGAGCAAAGGCTGATTGTAAAGGTAAGTGAGACACACTTAACGACTGTATAAAAGCAAAGATGAAAATCTACTCCTTGTTTTCTGATTGCTGTGAGTGAGAAAGCTGCTAGCCCTGGGGGTCAGAGTTGGCTGGGGGTCAGGGATGTAGCTGGACTTCACTCAGGAAAGGGAGGAGGAGGAAAAGGGAGCACACTGTCTGGGAGCAGAGCCAAGAGCCAGGGAGGAAAAGTGTTGGGAAGAAAATTCATGTCCTCAAATCCTGAGTCTCTAAACTTCATGGGATTCTGTCTTGAGTTACTCCCCACCGCCTATGGGATTGCTGGTGGTGGCTGTGTGTGTGTGTGTGTGTGTGTGTGTGTGTGTGTGCTGGTGGTGGCTCTGTGTGTGAGTTGTGTGTGAGTGTGTGTGTGTGTGTGAAAGAGAGAGAGAGGGAGACAGAGCAGAGCACGGAAGGTGGGGAGCTTCAGATTTCATAAAATCCATTTTAATCACCCTCTGCAATCCACAACACTCTGTAATTACAAGGTTCTTATGCTCAAGTACAAAAAAACTCACCAAGAAAGAGACATTAAGCTTGCAAGCGGAAACATGAAAATTCATGAAATGCACAATTAAGGATCCAATGACAATGTTGACTTTCCCCTTTGCCAGCCCAGGCACTGGGAATTACCAACAAAATGGGCAAATCTAAACCCCCAGGCATCTCCTGACCCCTGGGAACCTGGACCCCACCTGCTCTCGCCCTGGATTCCCATTTGCTATTGTCACTGGCTGTCAGGTGAGGGGATGTGTAGCAGGCGGTGGGCCCAGCTTTAGGAATCTGAGCCCTAGGGGAGGGGGACGGGCAAGTCTAGCTCCAGAGGGCAAGAGCCAAAGACTTGTGTTTGAGAAATGACCCCAATGCTTGTCATAGCGTGCATAATCCCTGAAAGACAGGGTTAGACTTTGATGCTCTTTCCAACTGGTCAAGGGAATTCAAAAGGCCTGGGGGTTGTAGTCACCTCCCATCAGAGTGACTCCAGCTCTCAGTGAAGTGAAGTGAAAGTTGCTCAGTCGTGTCCAACTCTTTGTGACCCCATGGACTATACAGTCCTTGGAATTCTCCAGGCCAGAATCCCTTCCTTAATCTAGGGCCTCCTTGGTTCTCTCTTCCAGGACCCTTGAATGCCTCCATCTCAGTCCTTGGTGCCAACTCTGTACCCCAAGTCTGCTCTGTAAGCTGGCTTCCAGGCCCATCTCCCCTAAGCACACATTTAAGAAGTCCCTCTCCCCTTCTTCCACTTTCACATGAACAAAGCAGGACAAGACGTTGTAGCTGAACTATGATCCTAATTACATTACACAGAAAACAAAAACAAAAACCTCAAAAAGAAGGAAATTAACCAAATAGTCACTGGTTACTTTTACGTTTGGCACCTTCAGGGACGGAGGGTACAGGAAGAAGAGATTAACAAGGCGTTATACCTTTTTAACCTGTGCAAATTTTTACCAAGAGTATAGCTAACAGTGAGGGGAAAAAACAAAAACAAAAACAAAAACTTAAATGTCACCTCTGTTCAAAATCCTTCTATTGTTCCTTTATTTTCTACATGACAAAATAGAAACTCTGAGACTGGTATTTACAACCTTCTAAGGTCTGGTCCTCATTGTAGGGACAGCCACACGGATCTGTGTGACTTGTGTAGCTGCACAAAGACCAGCCTTAAGGAAAGACCCTTGTGCAGTTATGAACCCGGGTCTCCTGCATTGCAGGCTGATACTTTACCATTGGAGCCACCAAGGAAGCCAAAGAAAGTATTAGTTGCTCAGTCGTGTTCGATTCTTTGTGACCCATGACTTTAGCCTGCCAGGCTCCTCTATCCATGGAATTCTCTAGGCAAGAATACTGGAGTGGGTTGCCCTTCCCTTCTCCAGGGGATCTTCCTGACCCAGGGATTGAACTTGTGTCTCCTACATGACAGGTGGATTCTTTACCATCTGAGCCACCAAGGCAGCCAAGGAAAGGTCCATGCTTGGTTAAATGCTATGCTATGGCTATCTTGAAATTCTTAATTTTAAAACAAGGGATCCACATTTTAACTTTGCACTTTCCCCCACAAATTATATAACAGACCTGTTCATCAGAGTATGTTCATCAAGAGAAATCACAGTCTAATTATTCAGGGCAGAACAATGCAGACAGTCTTTGGACTGCTGTGTCAAGTAAGGGCCTCCAGGCTATGACCAGGGTGGTTACAAGGATGGGAAATGTTCAGCTTGGGGATGTCAGGAGCCAGGGGACACTTAGCTACTGTTTACCGAGTACCTGAAGCTGTCTCTGGGCTCTGGATACACAGTCATGAACAAATTAGGTCAAGTCCTCACTGTATCAAGCTCAGTGCCAGTCAGGGTAGACAGACAATAAACAATCAATTATCTTTGTAGGATAGAGCTATGAAGAAAACTGAATCAGGATGAGGGAGACAGAAAGGGGCTGGAGGAGTAGGGCATATTATTATCTGATTCAGGACTTGAAAGTAAGTGAATAAGCACCTGGCGGGTGGAAATGTGGGAGATGTTGATACACACGTAGAGAAAATCACAACACACTGTGGGGTTTGCTGTGAAGAGACACGGTGGGAGCATCAGTGGAGAGCAACCTGCTCAGCCTGAAGAGGGCAGAGGAAGGGCCTGGGGGGCTACTCAACTTTGAATCATCCCCATCTCTTTTGCCTGGCCCTCACACCAGCAGAGATCACATCCTATTGACTATATGTCCATAACTTTCCTTTCATTCCCACTACCATGGACTAGCTCAGGTCTTCATTTCCCCTGGATCACTGCAGCAAACTTGATCTCTCACCTCATGCTACACCCTCACATCTCATGCTACCTGGTCAACTGCATCTACTCTTGGGCTTGCAGCCTGAGTCTTAGTCTCCAGCCCTGACCTCTTTCTTGAACTCCAGATCTCAATATCCAACTGCCTTTGTTCCTGAAGATTTCAAGTGTCCGAAAGAAGGCAAGGCTTTCCAACTTTCCACCTGGTCTCAGAGGCTGTTTCTTCTTGGGCCTTCCAAAGTGCTTGCTCAGGACACCAGAATCCTGCAAGCAGGGTAAGGAAACTAGGCACAGGAGCAGAATCTGGGGAATTTTCTGGGGTCAGGATATTAGCCTGACTTTTCCAGAAACTTCAACTCATCAGTGTCTCAGTTCAGTTAATGAGATCTGAAGATCCTTGGAAAGTATATATAAGACTGAAGTATAAGGCAAATCATCCACATTAGTCTGACCAGAGCTTTCTATGTAGGAAGCCAAATCATCTTCTGAAGGTCATTGGGTGAACTTGATAGATTACAAGTGATGCTCTGGGACAAGCGCCTAACATTCCTTATGTAAAAATCCTCAATCATTATGCCTACTTCATAGATGATGGGATATAGATGGGTTTCCCGGGTGGCACTAGTGGTAAGGAACCCACCTGCCAGTGCAGGAGACATAAGAGACATGGGTTTGATCCCTGAGTTGGGAAGATCCCCTGGGGGAGGAAATGACAACCCATTCCAGTATTCTTGCCTGAAGAATCCCATGGACAGAGGAGCCTGAAGGGCTATCTATGGTCCATGGGGTCGTGAAGAGTTGGACATAACTGAAGCGACTTAGCATGCATGCATGCACATAGATGAAGAAACTGAGACTCAGAGAAGCTAAGCAGCTTGCCCTAGTTTGTACAGGCAGTATGCAGTAGGGTTGGGATTCAAATTCAGCACCAAAGCCTGCTGTTTAACCACTGACAAATACCTAATACATGCTATGGCTGTAGAGGAAAGAGTGACAGGCCTTTGTCTAAGTCAAATTGATGTTTAATGTAATACCTGTGAAAGTGCTCTGCAATACACTATTACAGGCACCCAGATAGGAAGGATTATTCTTAGAACCACTCTCCCCAAATGAGTCTTTATAATCAGGGTTTTATGTTAAATGCACAGTATAAGAGTTGCTTTTCAAAGGACTCTTCCTATAAAACAAGTAAGTGATTTTGTTTCTGAAAATGAATAATCAACTCTGATTTACCTACTACATAGAAAATCTGCTGGAGTAAAAATGATAATGTCTGGGGCCAGGTAGACCTTGGGTTCCAATTGTAGATCAGCATTAGCTGTATTGCCTTGAACACCTAAGTCCCCTGGCTTCAGTTTTCCTCAGGTGTACAACAGTGATGATAGTATATACTTCATAGGACTTTACAGGGAAAAAGAGAGGAAATTAGTATAAAATGCTTAGCATGGATTTGGGTATGATAAATACAATTTTTATTTTTTAATTTTTTTTTGGTGATCCAATTTACTGTCAAGTTCAGCTACTCAATTTACCTCTATCATTCTCATCATCATGATGTTTATATATACTCAATATATATGTGAGGATCCAATTTAGTTATTTACTGTGATGACGATGTTGAAAATGCAGCTACTCAGCTTGCTGTCTAATTCAACTCATGCATTTGTAATAAAACTCTACCCTTAATGTTGACTTTGGCAGTAACCACACACCTGGTATCCCGCCCACACAGTGCCCACACTTCTCTCCTTCATCAGTTCTCTCTCACTGCCTTTATCTCATACTAGATGTGCTGTCCGGGAATCAGTGTTCCTGTGTCCCTGAGGAGCACACAGCTCTCCCGCTTGGGCTAAGGGGGCAGATGGCTAGTTTTGAGGCTGATTTAGACTCCATGTGATATCAGAGAGCCCCTATCTCTAGAAGAGGCCATTCTTTAGGAGTGCCGAGCAAGACCGCATCTTGCCTAATAGTAGGACAGGTAGGGCTGTCAGGAGCTCAGCTCTGAGCCAAGGGCCAACACAGGTTGGAGCCAAACACAACCTTGGCTCAGTCAAGGCTCTGCTTCCTCTCTGGAGGAGATGAACAACCAGATTTTGCACTGCCTTAACTGACATCACAGCCCATCAACAAGAGTAACTTTTTGCATACTCTCCTTGGAGAGTGGCAGCCAACTTCTTCAGCCATCTGTAGGTTAAACGCTGCTCAGATGGGTACAGTGAGGCAAGCTTAGCTCTGCTGTGTCTCAGTTTTGTGATCTCAGGTAAGTCATTTAACCTTTCTAAGCCTCAGTTTCTTCATCTGTAAAGTGGGAAGACCTACCTCCCAAGGATGAACAAGGGTCAAAAACTTATAATTAGCTATCAACAAACATCAGTTCCCTCTTCCCCTTCCCTTCAGACATATCTTTGTAGGGAAACAAAGCTTAAAAAGCTCTTAGGGGTACACATGTCTCTTTCAATTCTGGTTTCCTCGGTGTGTATGCCCAGCAGTGGGATTGCTGGGTCATATGGCAGTTCTATTTCCAGTTTTTTAAGGAATCTCCACACTGTTCTCCATAGTGGCTGTACTAGTTTGCATTCCCACCAACAGTCTAAGAGGGTTCCCTTTTCTCCACATCCTCTCCAGCATTTATTGCTTGTAGACTTCTGGATGGCAACCCTTCTGACTGGTGTAAATGTTCATCGCCGCACTGTTTACAATAGCCAGGACATGGAAGCAACCTAGATGTCCATCAACAGACGAATGGATAAGAAAGCTGTGGTACATATACACAATGGAATATTACTCAGCCATTAAAAAGAATAATACATTTGAATCAGTTCTACTGAGGTGGACGAAACTGGAGCCTATTATACAGAGTGAAGTAAGCCAGAAGGAAAAACACCAATACAGTATACTAATGCATATATATGGAATTTAGAAAGATGGTAATGATAACCCTGTATGCGAGACAGCAAAAGAGACACAGATGTATAGAACAGTCTTTTGGACTCTATGGGAGAGGGCAAGGGTGGGATGATATGGGAGAATGACACTGAAACATGTAAATTATCATATGTGAAATCAATTGCCAGCCCAGGTTTGATGCTTGATACAGGGTGCTCAGGGCTGGTGCATCAGGATGACCCAGAGAGATGGAATCGGTAGGGAGGAGGGAGGGGGGTTCTGGAAGGGGAACACATGTATACCCATGGCAGATTCATGTCAATGTACGGCAAAACCAACACAATAATGTAAAGGGAAAAAAAAGCTCTTAGGGAAGAAAATGTTTATGAAAGGAATAGGGAAACGACAAAGAGAAAAGAAACTTTTTTTTTTATGTGTGTGCTGTGTGTTAGGCATCGTGTTAGGTTTTTTAACAGATCCTATAGTATGCCATTCTCAGAATGACTCTGGAGGGAAGATATTAGCTATATTCTTTTTTAATTGTGGTAAAATATATATAACCTAAAATTCACCATTCTTAACCATTATTAAGCTTATAGTTCAGTGGCATTAAATACATTAATTCACCTCGTTGTACAGTCATCACCAAGATCCCACTATAGAACTCACTTCACCTCATTGTGCAAAACTGAAACCCTTGAACCCATGAACCTCTATTACCCCTCAACCCAGCCCCTGACAACTACCATTTTACTGTCTCCATCATCTGATAAAGTACCTTACAGTGGAATCCCGTAGTATTTGTCCTTTTGTGACTGATTATTTCCTTCTGAATAATATTTTCAAGGCTCACCCATGGTGCATATGCATCAGGATGGCCTTCCTATTTAAAGGCTGACTAATGTTCCCTTGTATGTATACACCGCATTTTGTTTATGCATCTACCCACTGACGGGCACCGCAGGCACTTGGGTTACTTCCATCTCTTGGTTATTGTAAATAACACAGCTATGAACATGGGCATACAACTACCACTTCAAGTCCCTGCCCTCAATTCTTTTATATTCCCCAAAGTGGAGTTGTTTTATCACATGGCAATCCTATTTTTAATTTTTTGAGGAATCATCATACTGTTCTCTACAGTGGCTGTACAATTTTGTCTAATCCTTATTTAGAGATGATGCATCTGAGGTTAAGAGCTGAGCAACAGGCCTGAGGTCACAGCTTCAGAAGGGAGAATCTGATGCCAGTCTGGGTCCAGGGTGGCCTTATTCTACAGAGTAACAGTTCCTGATGCCAGGGCTCAGTTAGAAGTATCAGAATTATCCAGCGTCCTTGTTAAACATATAGATTCCTGGGTCTCCAGGCCTCAAGAAACAGAACCACTGGGGATAGGACCCAGGAGTCTGCATTTTCAAGATAACAAAAATCAAACAACAAAGAAACAAACCAACCCTCTGTGTTTCTGGTAGGCAGCCTGGTTTAGATAACCACTGTTTACTCTCGGGATGGTGCTTTACTCACTAAGTCACGTCTGACTCTTGCAACCTCGTGGACTGTAGCCCACCAGGCTCCTCTGTGCATGGGATTCTCCAGGCCAGAATACCGGATTGGGTTGCCATTCCCTTCTCCAGGGGATCTTCCCAACCCAGCGATCAAACCCTTGTCTCCTGCATTAAAGGCAGATTCTTTATGGACTGAGTCACGAGGGAAGCCCACTCCTGGGGTCACAGTCACTACTGCTGTCCTTGTCATTATCCAGATGTCCCTGTAACCCTGCCTTACCCAGATCAGCTTACCGATCTGTAAACATCCGGCAACAGTGGGGAATGTAAGGGTTACCGGGAAATCTCAACCCTGGGTTTGTTTTCCATCGAGTCTGGCTTTCAGAGGGCGACACGGTTAGTGTTCTAATCAACAAGGCATCAGCCAGGCGCCTGCCCGGGCCTTTCTTCGATTCCTGACTGACACTCATTAAGCAGCTCAGGCCCATGTGTTCCTAAGTGTGTGTGCACAGGCAGGCTGTTGGCATTTTAATCTTATTAGTGAACTGAAGCCGTAAGAGGCTGCAGCCACAGCAGCCCCTTGTGCCGATGGGGTGAAATTCTTCGCACCCTGAGACTGGCTCCCCATCCCTCTGCATCTCCCACCCATCTTCTCCAGCTCTGATCCTCCCCTGGGCATGGAGCGAAAGACTCCAGGAAACCAGGGCCTGATGATTCCCAGGGCGCTGGCTGCAGATAGCTGGACGACCAGCTCAGGTAACCGGGCTGCCTGTATCCCAGAACAGATACTGAGTTGTCTATGGGGGCCTGACTTGTGGAGCTGGCACCAGGCCATAGGCGCGGCTCCCTGGATTCAACTCTCTGTGTCCCCTCTCCCATCAACACTCCTGAGAGAAGCCAGACAAGGCTGTGGGGCCTTGGGAAAGAAACATCTAGAGGCAGTCTTGCAGCACAAAGCCCTCATTGTTGGAGGAGAAAGGCTTGGGAGAGGCAGAGGGGGTGCTTATCTTTTGTCAGGGCCAGAGAGCTGAAAGGATTCCAGTGAAAAATGACCCTATAAACTAAAAAAGAAGGGAATATGCAAACTATGACTATCTTTTTCCTCGGGACAGAAATAGCTTGGGCTCTCTCTGAAAATATTCATAGACACATGCCCACATGATCACAAATACACACTTATTCTGCTCAAAGTAAATGAAGAGGCAAATTAAAAACAGAGTCACCCATCCATCCATCCATCCCTTCAGTCACTTGTTCATTCAAACATTAACTTGGTGACATGAGCTATGCTGGAGGAGACCGCAATGATCCTGGATCAGAAGTTTCTAATTGAGGGCATATTATTCCTGCAACAATCTAGGAACCTGTATATTGGCTCACCGAGGGTTGTCTGTAACGGAATTGATGTTTTGCACAATATACGCAGGGGTGTATATACGTTGTGTTCGAACATTACTGGATCCAAAGCAGCTATCTGTCGCTGTAGTTTTTCTCAGCCAATGAACGCTAAAAGTGTGACTACTAACCACTGGGCATGGTCTAGACAAACAGAAGTGCAGAATCATCATGGGTGGTTCCACGAATGGAGGCGATCACGGCCACCACCACAACAGCAAACTAAACTAGGAACGACGAAAGTGCCTTACTTTTTAGTCCCCACAATAAATCTGTGAGATAGGCATTATCACTACCTCATTTTGCAGGTGATAAAGCTGCCCATGAGAGCCTTCATAACTCGTCCGAGTTCACACAGCAATAAGAGCGGATCTGGGAAAGTGGAGGAGGAAACTCAGCACTTTGAACACTTCTTGCCATGGTGGGCAAGGGCATCTTGTCCATACACACTCACTGTAAAGATGGATGAGGAGGCTCAGACTTAGAGAATTCACGTGACAAGGCCAAAGGGAGTCACGTGGTGAGTTCTTGAGGCAGCCCGGGGTAAGATCTCAGCTTTCTCTTCTTCCATTCTGTTTCACTGTTGTTTAAATAAGCCAGATTTTACCTCCAAGTTAAAGTCAAAATAACCTGGGCATGAGGACAAAGTAAAGGAAAGAGACACTAAAAGTTCATGGTCAGACACATTTGTCTTCTTGTACAGTCTGTAGCAGTTTTATTTTCCTGGGTTGTCACTTTGTCCTGACGTCCCTGGGGGAAACTCCTAACACAGGGGATGTAAGACCCAGGGTGTGTGTGGTGAAGGTATCGGGGACTCAGAGATCCCAGCTCAAGCCACTTTATTTCAGGCACAAAGGACCATTTGGTGGAGCAACCCAGCTCTCCCTTGGCTTTCACAGCATCCATTTCTCTCTGCCTAGCATCTTACAGCCCACACAGCCAGGAAACCCTAGAGGTCCTGCCCCTCTGAGCAAGCGGTGCCCGATTAAATCCCAACAATCTGTCTCTGGCCACGTGCTGTACCAGCCAGAGAGGCTGGCTTGGGAAGCCACCATGTCCTGGATGATGGATCTTGGCGAGGCAGCAAACGTCAGGGGGAAGAGTTTGGAGTCTGAACATACTAGATAGGAATTCTGGACCCACTAAGCACACTGGCTGTGTGATCACGGACAAGTTTCCTAACTGCTCTGGGCACCGGTTTCTGGATCTCTGGAACGAGGATAACACCTTCCTTGTTCATAAGTGAAAGTGTGAAAGTGTTCGTCGCTCAGCTGCGCCTGACTGTTTGCCACGCCATGGACCGTAGCCCACCAGGCTCCTCTGTCGTGGGCTTCTCTAGGCAAGAATCCTGGAGTAGGTTACCATTCTCTTCTCCAGGGAATCTTTCCAATCCAGGGATTGAATCTGGGTCTCCTGCATTGCACCTAGATTCTTTACCATCTGAGCCACCAGGGAAGATCTGTTTATGAATGAACATATTCAAAATACTTGGTACATTTTTGCTCTGAAAAACAAGACTATATGAACAGACCAGCATTTTCAAAAACTTTCAGTGTAGAAGAACCACTTTACTTGCTCTAAAGAAAATCTAAAGTGAAACTCTCATGTCTAAAGGAGATAAAGGGTTGCTTCTGGGTTGGTGAGGGGTTAGGGGCTCAGGGTCCTGTCTGTTTCGCCTCCTTTCCTCCCACCATGGCCTTGGAGTTCCTCTAGGGAATTTGACTAGTTGGTCACTAGGCTTCTTTTAACTGTAATTAAGTGAACGAAAGGAAAGAAGGAAAAATAGAAGGGTGGGAGAAAGGAAAAGCAGTCTTGTCTGTTGCTACCTGGGAGGAGATTTCTATTTGTTGAGCACTATAAAGAAGATGAACTTGATCTCTAGTTTTATGGTTCAGCAGAGAAGCCAGACCAGGAACAGATAATTTAAAGATTGAGAGGTGATTTAAAAAGAATTGGTGTAGGGGAACACAAAGCAGGGATCTGATGTAGCTCAGCCATTGGGGAAGCTGGGGCCTGGAAGATGGGGAAGACGGGAGCTTGGACTAGCTAATGGTGGGCAGCACAAGAGAGAAGGGATTGGACTGTGAGATTCTGGAGATGGCACCACTAAGACTTGGTGACCAACTGGACAAGAGGGCATGAAAGGGAGCATGCTCTCAAGTGTGACCCCCAGGTCTCCAGGCAGTACGTCAGGTGTGATACTGAAACTAGCAGTGTAAAGCACAAGACTCCACCAGTATCTTTGTCAGAACTACCCAGGATCCAGCATGGACCCCAAGCCCATTGCTCACACAACTGCCCATCCTTCCCCGGGGAGACAAAGGCCGGAGGGACAGTGCCAGCGCACCGCATGGAAAGCGTTTACGATCGGGAGAACTCAGCACGGCCTGTAGAACTCAACGAAACACCTGTAGGCAGCTATTCTGGGAAATACAGCAACTGCTTGCAGTAAATTAATAAGAGATGAGCTGAACTCCTTCTGAAACATTTACCCAGCCGGAATGGTTGCAGGCTAATAACCAGGAGTGGAACCCAAGCCTTCCCTCAAACAGCCCCGACTACCGAAAATGAAGACGCGTCAGCCTGGCCCTTCCTGATGCTCGTGGAAAGAAAACAAATGCCCTCACTCAGAAACGTAAGGACCGCAGGCTGCCGGGAAATGCTGAGGAAGGGAACTTGGACGAAAGCCTAGGAGGTAAGGATAAAAAGCGGCCAACCTAGGAAGACTGCTAGTGGTTATGGGTATTGCATGTCCCTGTCTAAAGGTCATGCCTATAGGAACCCTATGAAGCTGAACGGTACTTTTAGGCCCATTTTATAGATGAAGGTGATGAGACACAGAAAGATTATGTCAAGTTGCCTAAGGAACCAGTGAGGAGGTGATGGAGCTGGAATTCAAGGCAGGCTGGCTCCAGAGTATGTGACCTTAAACCACTTTGCCTTCTCTTCCTCCTGTTGCCTTTTCCAAAACAGTCAAGTGAGGTGCATGTGTGAGGAAAGAGACTGTGCATCCAACTGCCGATGCCACACTCGCACAGCCCAGTGCTGCGTGGACTTTCTGCCTCCAGCGTCTGTGGAGGAAGCTGAGCTCTTTCCACCAGAGCCATTCATTCATTTATTTAGTTTTGGCTGTGCTGGGTCTTCACGGCTGCCCACAGGCTCTCTCTAGTTGCAGTGGGGTGGGGACCACGCTCTAGTTGTGGTACACAAGGCTTCTCATCATGGAGGCTTCTCTTGTTGCGGAGCACAGGCTGTACAGTATGTGCGCTTCGGTAGTTGTGGTGTGCAGGCTTAGGCGCTTCCCAGACCAGGGATGGAGCCTGGGTTTCCTGCACTGGCAGGCAGATTCCCAACCACTGGACACCAGGGAAGTCCCCTTTCATTTACTAATTATTTACTGAGCATCTGCTGGGGCCCAGACCCGAGGCTGGGTTCAGATTGGGCCTTCTACAGTGTACACCATATCTACCTCTTCCAGGAAGCTCTCTGTGTCTGCACCTAGGCAGAGCCCATTTCTCCTTCCTCAGAGCTCCCCACCAGCCTTCAGGCCATTCTCTAGGATGGACTTTCACCAAATCAGTTTGGAAACAGAGGGATTTCAATAGACATGCAAAAAGGTGTTTTGGAGCAAGTAAGTTAGGGAAACATTAGGAAGGCATCCTCCCTGCAGGACTTCTCAGAGCCTTGAGTAGCAGAGGCAGTGAGAACTCCTAGGAGTGGGTCAGTTTACAGTACTTTCCAGATTATTCAACATGGAAACCATTTTTTTTTTTCCAAACAACATTTTGCAGGACTGATGTATCATAAAACACTGTTTGGGATATTCTGCCATAGAATAATAATACCGTGTCAAATCTGTGTTTGGGTTTGAATTTTCATGCCACTGGCAGGACGGTGAGGCTGGGAACTCTGTCTTTCTCATCTCTCCAGCTTCTGCCATCAGCCAGGCCTGGATCAGAAGCATGCTCAGAAAAGTTTTTGTTTCATTCTTTTTGCAAATGGCAAGTGCTCAGAAAGTTTTTTTTTTTTTAATTGCAAATGGCACAAGTAAATGCTGTAAAACAAAGTTCTGGGACTGCACCAACATTCATACCTGTGTCTGCCTACATCTGAGTCCATCTCCAAGGCTACAGGCAGGTCTTGCCTGTATGAATCTCAGACAATGTTTCCTTTTCTCCCCAAACATGCCTGGTCAGGGCACAGAGGCCTTCAGCTGGTCCCCGCTCATGTCTTCTGGACCCCCATCTTCACTATACATTTCTTCAACCCTGACTCTATGGAACTTTCCAGAATGCAAGATGGCTTCTCTCAAATGAGGTTCTCACCTGCTGCCCAGCCCTAAGAAGTCTTGCCTGTGCAGTTTCCCTTGCTTCGATCCCTAGCTCAAACCTCTTGGCTTCCCTGAAACCATCTCTGAGGCCCCCTCCAGCACCCCATCTCCAGGATTCAGCTAGATGCCAGTCCTGGGGTGGCTTGGGCTGCTGTATCCTACACTGTGCCTGTTTCCCTCTTTGGGCGGTACTGTGTGCCAAGTGAAGATGCTGCAGGTGTTTTGTGCTGAGTGTCACAACCAACAGAGCTGGAAAGCCCCTGATGTTATGGAACCCTCCTACTGCAGATGGTTCTAGGCCCTGTGCAAGGTTCACCCTGAGCCTTTTAAAACCTACACCGTGCTGTCCTCCTCTGTGAAGCCCTGCCTGGCAAGGACAGGGCCATCCTGCTCCTCTCATGCCCTCAGGGGCCTGCTGCCCCCTGGACCCTCACAGGAGAGATCTGTGGAATGGACTCACCATTTTGTAACAAGAGCACAAAGCCAGAACTGACTCAGCGCTTTGCTGAATCGTATTCTCCCTATGTATTCTCTCCACAGTTTTCTAACTTCCACAGGCGTGAGTTAGCTTTGGCACAGCAGTTGTTTTACACAAATGAAAGCACAACTGAGTGTGGCAGTGTTTCCGGGGCTCTGAGGGGGGCAGTTCAGGCAGGAGAGGCAGGAAGGAGCAGGGAGGGGGTGTGCGGAGCTGGAGCCGGACCCCTGCCCGACTGTGGTGGGAAAACAGCGGCTCCCCTTGGACTGAAAGCACGGGGCTGCCCCCAGGGACTGTGGTGCCAGACGGAGCTGAACGCACCATCCCACCGACTGGCAGTGGAACCGGGAGACAAGGCATCGGGAGGAGTCCTGGAGTCAGTGCTCTTCCCAGCCCTGCTTTTCTTCCAGCTCTCTCTTAATCCCCTCGTCTCTGGGCCTTAGACTCTTCATCTTAAAAAGAAGCGGGTTCAGTGCCGTCAGCGGCTCTCTGGTTTTTGGTCTGTGACTCACTGGAAGGAGTATATTGGACAGCTCAGCGCAGCCTAGACGCACATGTAACCTGAGTTTCACTTAACAGTTCTTTCCCTTACTACCTGCTGTGTTCTCTAGTCCTCTTTATTCACTTATAATTTATTATAATTAATGCATTCATTTTAAAAGCTGTTATTGAAGCACAATGTATATATCACATATATACGACATATATCATATATATATGTACACAATGTATGTGTCATAGATAAAGAGCTGGATAAGCTCTCACAAATTGAAAACACCCATACTCAGCTCTCAGATCAGAAGACAGAGTATTATCAACACCTTGAAAGCCCCCCTGTGCCTGACCCATTTTTTAGCCCCTCCCCCAAGGATTCTGATTTCTAACAATATAGATTAGTTTTGTCTGTTTTTATACTTAGATGGGGAGAAACAAATGGCAGCCCACTCCAGTACTCTTGCCTGGAAAATCCCATGGACGGAGGAGCCTGGTGGGCTGCCGTCTATGGGGTCGCACAGAGTCGGACATGACTGAGCGACTTAGCAGCAGCAGCAGCATACTTCAGATGAGTGTTGTCACAAAGTGTCTTTGCACCTGGCTTTTTCTTTCAACATTATACCTATGAGGGCCATTGATACAGCAGGGAGAGTATTCCATTGTGTGGCTGAAGCACCATTTATCTGTGCTGCTGCTGATGGTCATGTTTCTGGGTGGACAGGTGTATGCATGTCCCACGTGTGTATCTAAGGACAGAACGGCCAGTTGCACACGCTCGGCTTTAGCCGATACTGCTGGGCTGTTTTCCAAAGTCATCATACCAAACACTCTCCAATCAGCCATATATGAGGGTTCTAGTTGCTTCGTGCACACGTTAGGTCGCTCAGTCATGTCTGACTCTTTGTGACCCCGTGGACTGCAGCCTGCGAGGCTCCTCTGTCCCTGGAATTTTCCAGGCAAGAATACTAGAGTGGATTGACATTTCCTCCACCAGGGGCTCTTCTCGACTTAGGGATCGAACTTGTGTCTCCTGCATTGCAGGCAAATTCTTTACTGCCTAGTTGCTTCACATCTTTGCCAATGTTAGACATTGTCTACCTTTTTCATTTTAGCCCTTCTCATGGGTGTATAGTGGTATTTCATTGCTGGTTTAATCTGTACTTTCCTGACAGCTGATAATGCTTTCATATGCTTATTGCCTTTTTGGATATCCTCCTTTGTGATGTGTCTGTTTGAAGTATCTTTTGCTTGTTTTTCTATTAGGTTGCTTATCTTTTCCTCACTTACTTGTTGGAGTTTCCTCTTTTTTCTACTACTCAGTTGACCCTTGAACAACATGGGTTTAGATGGTGTAGGTCCACTTAGATACAGATTTTTTTCAACAGTAAATGCTACAGTGCTATATAGACAATGGTTGGTTGAATCTGCAGATGCAGAGCCTGCGATACTGACAAACCATGTAAATGGAGGGGCCACTCTAACTTATACCAGAATTTTCAACTGTGCAGAGGGTCAATGCCCTAACCCCTGCACTGTCCCAAGGTCAAATGTATATACTTTGGACATGAGACCTGTGTTGAATACATATAATGGAAATATCTTCACCCACTCTATGGGTTACTGGATCACTTTGTTTCACTTTAATGCATGATGATCTTGAACCACCAAATTAAATGCATGACCCACTAATGGGTCACAACCCACAACTTGAAAAACACGCAATACACGATAATGCAGCTTTCCTTGGCTCTAGAAACCCTGAAAGGGACGCCTTTGGCCAGTGGCTGCCACTGCAGTGTCAGCCTGGGGCAGGACCTGGTGTGAACAGCCGGGAGGTGTCTGGAGAACAAAGGCCATGCTATCAGCTATCATAATTTCCAAATTTAAAAAGCAACCTTGTTCTACACCTTCAATGACAACACAGTTCTCAGTCCTGAATTTAAGATTCATCAGCCCCACAGCCCAGACTGAGGCAAGGGACTCAGAAGGGTGATGTGGGAACACCCCTGGAATAAGCCTTCGCAGAGGGCAAAGAGTATGCTCACCCACGTGGGCTTTCCAACCACCAAGGTGCTTAGACCCTCGGGGGAGGGTCTGGTGGAATCTAAGATGCCTGAGGAGGTTCCTTTCAGCCACCAGGTCAAGAAGACTCTCCCTAAACTTTGATAAACTCCGTTAACCATGCGAGAAGGGCGCACACACATTCCGGGTGCCTTCTTTGTGTGAAGGGTACCTTCTACGCAGTTCCCTCCCTCAGGATAGCCTGGCCTATACACTCTTTAGGCTCCATGAAGACAGAAGTTGGGACACTCATGGAAAAACGTGGCCAAGGGCACATAGTTACAGAGCAAAGATGACCAGCCCCATAGCCTGTGTTTTCATTCCTATGTCATACTCTTTCCGGCTGCCAGTCACCATGGAGAGTGTTGACACACTGAAAGGGCCCAAGGGGGTTCCCATACATGCCCACAAACTCACATATGTGAGCAGACACACGCAGACATGTGCACGCATATACACACGTGCTGTCCTGCTCAGGAATCGGTGGGTTGGACCCTACTGCTCATTACATGTGGAGTTTCCCCCTCTCCTGATGTCCAAAGTAGTGAACCATCTCATAATACATGAATAATACAAATATACATAGATGCAAAGGGTGCTCTGCAGTTTGTACATCTTGTTCACAGCTAATCCCTCATCTCAACCTCACAACCAGCCTTCTGAATTTGTACAAATACATGATGATTCTCCAGCCCTCGGGTCTACTGGGGGTCCAAGGACCCTCCTCCTGGGGATACCAATCCTTACTCTCCATGACCAGGGCTGTGCCACTGCCAGAGGTTGGTAGACTTTTGAAGCTCTTCAGATCCCCTCTACAAGTTTACCACTTAACTGTATATTCCGCAGCAACCAATCTTTACTTGTCTGATTCTGAGCAGAGTTTTAATTTCATGAACTTTCCAGAGCTGGCCTTGTGTTTGCATGAGAGTTTACGGGGTGTGGCCACTGCCTCCCCATCCCTAACAAGCACTCCCACAGATTTCGGCTTTTCTCCTGTTAGCATCTCTGCTGTTGTCTTCTCCTCCAGTGGGAGGCAAGGCACAACATCACCACTTACGCGACTACTAGGAGTTTACAGAACACTTCCTGTGCCCCAGGTACCGAGCGCTTTGCATGCATTATCCCAGCATACCTCACATGAATCCTTTGCCATATGTATTAATAACCTTCCTTCATAAATGAGGAAACAGATGCTCAGAGAGAAGTGGCAGCCTAGGACCCCATGGTCAGCAAGTGACTGGACTGGGACTGTATCCATGTCCCTGGACTATCTTATCACAGTAGTTTTTACTGATTCCCAAGCCCTGGCCCATTCCAGTGCCTGGGTCAGAGAGAAGCCACAACTTCTTTACTCTAAGTCAGCAAAACTATCTACACGGAAGGAGACAGCATCTTAGGACCATCTTGTCCTACCCTCCCGCTTTCTTCAAGCTCAGAGAGATGAAGGGACTTTTTCAAAAGCATCATTGCATCAGAACTAGGACTGGAACCCAGGTGTGGTTCCTTGAGTTTATCTTCCTCTGATTATCATGGATCTCATGGAATAAAAGATGCTGGTAGAGCACTGTCTGTATTCCAGGCCATTGGCCCCCAAATTTTTGGCAGCAAGGACCAATTTTGTGGATGACAAATTTCCATGGACTGGGGATGAGGAGGTGGTTTTAGGATGATTCAGGTGCATAACATTTATCAAGCACTTTATTTCTAATCTAATGCTGCCATGGATCTAATAGGAGGAACCAGGCCACAGTCCAGAGGTTGGGGACCCCTGTTCTAGGCAACGCTTCTTTTCAAGGAGGCATCAACAGTGTTGGAAAGAAGGTGACCAGGGAAGAAACTGCTCTTAAAACCAAATTATAAGGCATTATTGGAGGGACAAAGAATACAAAAAGATCTCAAGGAAGGGTATGATTTTTGTTCTCATCCAATTTTAGGGCTGTCTGGTGAAAAACAGTCTTGGCAAGATGTGAGGAAGATATAGTGGATACCAAATCCAGACTTTTTTGAATAAAAATTCCAATCGGAGGAGATAACCACTTCCTCATTAGTCCCTGGAGCTTTCCAAGCATAGGCCAAATCTATCTATCTACCTATTTATATCCATCTATGTGTCCATCCATCCCTCTCTCTCTCTCTCTATCAAAGGTCCACACCTCTAAGACTCTTTCATCTCTAAAATTTCACAAGCCTTTGAAATGTACTAAAATCGTACAGGGAAGCCATGCAATAATTCTGTACTCCCTGCTCATTGTTTTTAGGTTAAAAAAAAAAAAACCTCTTATAATATAAATGGATATAAAGTCTACCTATTAACACATATTTAAGGGGTAGAGTAAAAAAGCACCCATATCATTAACTTAAATCATGAATACTCTCTGAAGTGTAAAAAAAAAAATCAACTCACTTTTCTTTAAATCTTCTTAAAAGGGTCTAAGAATAGTCCTTCAAATAATCCTTGAAGTATGCAATTTTAATTTGGACACATGGTAATTTCAGTCTACCTGTTGAAAGAGACAAGAGAGAAATCAGTCATTTCTGACGAGGCTGCTGTTCTGACAAGCAGCAGCTGAGATTCAGGCAGCCAGAGTGGGGGTGGGGATGGGGCTTGGGGTGGGCAGCAGCAGCAGCTTTGGCCCAGGCTTAAGACTGGGTTTGAACACTTTGAGGAAAGGTGACTAAGACAGGGATCCAGTGCCTGGCACATAGCAAACACTCAACAAATCAATGAATGAAGAAAAGGATGGATGAGTAAGTGAGCATGATTTATCATCAACCTGTGGAGACAGGGAGTTACCCTATAGGCTCAGGTCTTGGACTCTTAGGGAGAAACCTAATCTCCAGGCACTATGGAGAATGATACAGAGAAAGGCTAATGCTATAGTGGAGAGAGTGAGCGGTTTAGAAGCAGCCATCTGCGTGTTTGAACCCAGGCTCTACCACAATCCTGGGCTATCTTATTTATTGATGTTTACTGCGTGCATACATGTGTGCTAAGTCATTTCAGTCATGTCTGAGTCTTTGCAACTCTATGGACTGTAGCCCTCCAGGGTCCTCTGTCCATGAGGATTCTCCAGGCAAGAACACAGGAGTGGGTTGCCATGGCCTCCTCCAGGGGGTCTTCCAGACCCAGGGGTCTAGTCAGCATCTCTTACATTGGCAGGTGGGTTCTTTACCACTGGTGCCATCTGAGAAGTCCGTTTATGTTTACTACTGTTGCAAAATTCGATACTTAGCCCATTTGTCAACTTTTAGTGCTTCTTCTTTCTGAATACAAGCATTTAAGTTCATACATTTCTTTTAAGTACTGTCTTAGCTATAATTCCACTTAAAAAATTTTTTTCTTTTGTATTGGGGTATAGCCGATTAACAATGTTGTTTGTGATAGTTTCAGGAGAACAGGGAAGGGACTCAGCCATACATATATATGTATCCATTCTCCCACAACTCCACTCCCATACAAGCTGCCACATAGTACTAAGCAGAGCTTCATGTGCTATATAGTAGGTCCTATACAGTTAGCTATCCATTTAAAATATAGCAGTGTGTACATGTTTTATTTGCTATTTCTCTTATCATTTATAAGTATTTTATAATTCATATTATCATTTCTGTTTTGACTCATGAGTTCGTTAGAAGTGCTTTTGTGAATTTCTCTCAATGCATTTTTTCCCCCCAAACTATTTATCCCCTGCCCAACACATCTTTTAAAACTCATTTTTCTGTTACTGATTTCTAGCTTAATTGTCCTGTGGTGGGGGAATGTGGTTTGCAGGATACTGATTCCTTGAAATTTACTGAGATGCACTTTATAGCCCAAGATATAGTCAATTGTTGCAAATGTTCCATGTGTGCTTAGAAAGAACATGTATTCTCTAGTTATTAGGTGCAATCTCAGGCTAGTTTTTTAAAAACCTCCCTGCCCCTCTCATTTCCTTATCTGTAAAAAGGTACCCGAGCAATACACATTAGTTCTCTTCTGGCATTTAGAATTACGCTTCCTGACGAAGAGGTTGTACAGACAGAAACAGAGAGAGTACAAAGTAGAGAGCCAGATGTGCTGTTTCTTGCTGATCACAATATTAATAAGAATAGCCTAGATTCATAAAGCATTTGAAATATTCTAAATGATAAGCATTTGATCCCTTACTCTCCATAGGCCTGTGGGTGGCTGCCCAGGTGGGTGGAGGTCAGGACCCATGCGGAGCAGGGACACTCCCACCAACAGGTATGGCCATTCACTCAGCCCTCCACCCCAGAACCACAGGGCCCTCCGTGACTCCCCTCCAGCTCACTCCTTACCTCTGCTCAGTTCGGTCTACTCGCTGACTCTCAAATCTATCTCCTTCTCACCCTCAGTGCCAACATCATTTCTTACCTGCTTTATTTCATCAGACCATTAAATTCCTACTGTTCTTAGAATGTGATTACAAGAAACAAATCCAGGCAAAATCTTGGTAGGCACAGCTCCACAGTGGGGCTAGAGTAAGTGTTGGTGGATGGGCACCAGAGCATCAGAATTGGGAAGAGGACAGTGATGTTACATTGATCAAACAGAGGCATGGGTTTAGAAAGACACACAACTGAGTTCAAATAGCCTTCCTTTAACTCAGCCCTCCCAGTGACCTTGCTTCCATCCCACTCCAAGTTCTTCCTCTCCTTCTCTGAGAGAATTCCTGAAAGAGTCATCTAAACTACTTCCCCCACACCCACACACCCCACAAATGACTGTGGTGGGGCTCCACCTCCAGAGAGTTCTTTTTAAGATCATAATCATGTTGTCATTGCAAATTCCAAAGACTTCTCAGTCTGCAGTGGCCTCCCTGGGGTCACCCTCCAGCAGCATCACCGGCTCCTCTGGAAACCCTTCTGCCTTGGCATCTACAACACCAATTTCTTCTGATTCTCCTTTACCGGAAAGGGTGTTCTCTGCTTCTTGCTAGTTCTTTTTTCTTTGTCTCATCCTTATATGTGAAAGAGTAAAGAGTCTCCTCTTTCTTCAATTCTGTGGCTTCAACTGGCATTTTTATAACTTGTTATTTGTTGACGCAAAACTGGTATATAACATTATTACTTTCATAATTTAATTAGAATTGTTTCAATAAAATAAGAACCATAAACTGCTATTTATTAAGTGCACATTAAGTGTATGCCAGTCACTGTGCTAAACAGTATTTCACTTAATCTTCACAATAACCACCTGGGGGGCATAGTTTTTGTTAATACTCCTGTTTTTTTGTATTTTTTTTTAACAGATGAGAAATGAGAAGCTAAGAAAAGAAATATGATTTGCCCAAGATCGCTCAGCTACTATGTGGCGGAGCTGGGATTCAAAACACCATCTGTCTAATTCAAAGCTTATGCTCTCAGCTACTACATTTACTCGTCCTCCCCTCCTAAGCCCTGGAACTCACCAATCTCCCACAATGTCATGCACTTCAAGCTTCCATTTTGCTGCCCTTGGAATGGAAGACCTTTATCTGCACTGTGAGCTGAGAAAAGTCCATCCATTGTTCAAGGCTCAGCTCCATGGCCCTCCTCCCGTAACGTTTCCCACAAGCCCAGCCAGTTTAATTGTTCCCATCTCCTTCCTGTGGCAGCTCTATAATGATAGCAAACTATCCATTCATCCATCTGACCACGTATCCATCTATCCACCCAAGAATCACACAAATAGGGTAGAAGATTGTTGACCCAGAAGCATCCAAACACAAGATGTTTTATGCTCAGCCTTTGAAAAAAAAAAAAAAAAACATATCATGCTTTGGTCAAAATTGAAGAAAATTTGCTGGAGGTCACGGTATCTAGGGAAGGAAAGTGCTCTGCTAGGTATCTGGGAATGCTGACCGGTCAGGGACTGCCATCCCTGTGATCTGGTCAGGGTGGTTTCCAAGGTTACCAAGGCAGGTCTGTGCAATTTCCCTTACCCAGTCTCTATATTTCTAAATCCTATTAATACACCAAGCCCGGCTCAAATACCCCTTCATCCTCAAAGCCTTCCCTGGTTCTCCTCCCCCATCAGGCACGGATGAACCAGGACGTCCCCACCACAATGAGTCTGTGACATCACTGACTACACTCAGCACTTTTATCGCCCATGGCTAATACTGCAGTTCAAAAAGCACTTCAACATAGTCATTTCCTGCTTTACTTTCCCTGCTGGTCAACTTGGAGCTTGGAATTGCACCCACTTCACCTTCATGATGTTTTCAGAGCCAAGACCAGTGTCTGGCACACAGACACTCAAGTGTGACTGCCCAGCTGAAACTGGTGACCCTGGCCTTGAATGGAGAAGGCCCTTCAACAGCCACTCAAAGGCAAGCACCTAGCTGTGGACAGCTGGTGTAAAGTACACATAAAATCCTATACAAAATCCTTCTACCTCTTTCCACCTGATCAGGAAATGGGGACCATACATCCACTTAACCTGAGGTTTCTGAGGCCTGTATCCCATAGTTCACACGTTGGGGTGATGGCTTTTGATATTTTCCAGGATGAACTAGGCAGGGAGAGATGATGTCTGAACACATTCCAGGTTCCATAGGCAGGAAATGAGAGTTAGACCTTAGAGACAGACAGTACTTCAATATCAACTATGACAGTCACCTGCTTTACCGAGGAGGGTAAGGGAGGTTCAGTGACTCCATCCAAGTCACGGGACAGAAAGGACCGTGCAGACAAATTTTCCCTGTCCCCTCCTAGACTTGCAAATGAAGCCTCTAGGAAACCGAGTGCTCTCTGCATGGCTAAAAATAAACTCCCCGAAACTTCATCTAGCTCTATCACGGCTGCAATTTACAGCGTCTCGAGCTTCAGGGTGGTGTAATTAGCAAATGGATTATAATAATTTATTTCTGGTTTGAAAGCTCGAATGAGCACGACCTCCCAGTGGAATGGGAAAATAAGAGGCTGGGAGCCAGCCACAGTCCTCCATCCCCTTCCAATGCCACAATTTTGATTCTGGCCAGCATGCATCTACTGATGTCTGATGGATGAGCCACAGAGAGGGGACTGTACCTCTGCCTCCAGGCTGCCTGGGAAGCAGGACTTCTAGAATACAGCATCCCCACTCCTTCACCCCATGAAGGATCCATGCTCATTTTGCAGGGGCCGGGATGGTGGTCTAAACCATTCTTCCAATGAGCAAGAACACCCAAGGGCAGGGAACATTTGCTGTGATGTCTCTGAGTAGGCACTGTTGAAGCCTGGGCCAAGAACAGGCTAAGAAAAGGCTGGACGGGGGTCAGAGAGGAACTGTGTTTGGGTTTGGTTGTACGTGTGCCATGAGCGACAACCATGTCAAGCCTCTTACAAAACGCTGACAGATACGTAGCTTTCTCACAAGATTATCATGGTGATTAAATGAGAAAAATGTATCAAAACGGTTTTGTAAGTGAATGCTAGTGATTCTTCTTGAGTGAATACATTCCCAAAGCAGCTCTCTCTGATGAGGGATGCTCCTGTCCAAACCACTAGAGTATGCTGTGGTAGGGTGCCAGGGCTGGGGCAGCAGAAGAGCTGGAAAGTTGTCTCCTTGAGTTTCCCTCTGCAGAATCCAGGCAGAGGCCGATCCATTTACCTTTCGCAATATCTTCCTGGTGCAACACTGTGACGCTAGGAGACAAGGATACCGTTGTAGGCAAGGAATGTGAACAACTTTCTCCTTTCTCACGCACTGTGCCAAATACCGGCCAAAACACATACTGACACAGCAGGTGAGAATGGCGAGCAGGCCGTGTGCACAACCAAAGGGATGCTGGCGTCCTCTGTTAGAGGCAGGGGAATGAGCATTCACTGATCAGTGACTACGCGGCAGGCACTGCACTGGCCAGCTTCACTTCTGCAGGGACGCAGAACTTGCTCTCTTATCCCTCCCCCAATGTCTCTTTAGTATGACAATTATTTTGAACTGAAAACAATCGAGGCTGGAAAGACTCAGGAAGAAACTTTGACCTTCCCCCTAACTGCCTAGAAAATTTAGACAGAGGGCCTGCTCCCAAAATAGAGCTATCACCAGAGATACTGATGCCAAAATCTTGGCTCTCTGTGCACTGATGCTAAAAGGAAATACAGGGTTTTGGAGGCACAAGAAAAAGGAGCTTTATTCTTTGCCAGGCAAAGAGGGAACATAGCAGGCTAGAGTCTCAAGATCTGTGTCCCACTCCCTGGGGAATAGGGAAAGGTTTTATATCATAATGAAGGTCTTGTGTTTTATTCCTCTTGTGCAAAACTTCAAAATGGCCACAGTTGGCATCAGGCAACTTGGCAACTGGGATTGGTCTTTCCTGAAGTTTATCAGGCCTTCTTTCTGATATGCAGAATGCTGTGAGGGAATGTAGGGAGAAAAGAATACCAGGTGCGGAGTGTTAATTCATACGGAGTCAGAGAGTAATTAGCTTCGTGAAGGACAAGTCCAGTACAAGTGTTTGTCAGTAGTAACAGCAAAAGAATAACTGAGGTTGGTTAACTCTTTCAGGTCTGTTTATGCTGTTTCCCCAGTCAGTTCATCGTTTCCTTATTTTCCTTGTTTATCAGAAAAGTCTTTTCTATTTAAGAAAAAGTCTCATTTCTATTTTTTGCTGAAACAAGAGTATGGATTGGGGATATTGAAGGGAATAGGATCTATGGATCAGAGGCCACACTCTGTCCCACTGTCTTTGCATGGCCCAGCAAACATTTATTTACCAAACATTTTCTCTTTCTTCTCCATTCGCCTTCCTTCCCTTTGAAGTCTGAAATCACTAGCCCCAATTTCTCTTGCAACTTCAGCTGAAGATGGTGGGGGCTTCAGTCATTTTGGTGAGTTAGTTTTCCTGGGTCTCTCCCACGAATATAGTAATTACACTTCCCATTTTTCCCTGTTTATCTGTCTTATGTCCATTCGGTTCTCAGACAAGCCAGAAGAACCTGGCCAGAAGGGAAGAGGAAACTCTCTTCTTCCCCAACACTTGCCAGCTCCACCCACAACCTGCGAGGGGACCCCCTGGCACAGGGTCACAGGGCACTGGGGCTGCCAACTGTGTACAGCCATGAAGCCTCCTCTCCCATCTGCCTCCCCAACCAGCCCCTGAGCAGGAAGACTGGGACCCTCATCCTCACGCTTTCAATTCTTAGGGAGCATTTCAGGGGAACTTCAGTGTTCTGATCACTTAGGCTGGGACTTCACCTACACTTGCCCACATCACCAGACTGCTTTCAGACCAGAGAGGGTGAGTGTGAAAACCTTTGGAAACTGTGCCAAACGCTGAGTGACCTATTGCTGTCATTCAGACCCTTGAGCGCTTCCTAGTGCCCTTCACTGACCCTGAAATTCTGGTTTTGTTCCCAAGTCACAGAAAGATATGCTAACTGTATCTTCCTGTCTGTCCCCTTGTTCCCTTGGCTCTGTGCAAGCCAGACATCTTTCAGGCCACTATATTCAGGGAGCAAATTCTGTTTCCCCTTCCAGAAGTTGCCTTTACCATTTCAGTAAAGACTGGGAATCACTTCCAGGGGCAGGTTTTCTCTGCCACCTGTTCTGCAGGACACTTGTACTTCTTTGGATGATAGTTGATGAATGTCTGCCTCTCCAACTAGAGCAGGACTCACTTTTGTCTCGTCACCAGGATGTCCTCAGTGGGGGGTGTCTTCAGGGGGCCAGGCACACAGCAGCCACTCAGTTAACATATTTGTTTTGTTTACTTGTGTACCCCAGCCTCTGGAGTACACGGCCAGGTCAGTGCCCAATCAACACTTGTTGGAGGGTTGGTTACACAGGATGTGCAACAGGGGATGAAAACCATGGATGCTGGAGCCAGAACACCCAGCGTGACCTTGGCTTCTCCACTCAGAAGTGTGTTACTCTGGGAAGTGACTTCACATCTGTGGGCCTCATTTAAAGTTTCCTCATTTACTCAAAAAAAGAAGGACTCATAGCTGTGCCTACATCCAAGAGTGGTTGTGAGGATTAAATAATATATTCTAAGTTCATGAGCAAGGTCAGGCGTGCGGTTGGCACTATGCAAGTGGAGCTTGGACTGCAAGGAGAGCCAACCAGTCCACCCTAAAGGAGATGAGTCCTGAGTGTTCACTGGAAGGACTGATGTTGAAGCTGAAACTCCAAAACTTTGGCCACCTGATGTGAAGAGCTGACTCGTTTGAAAAGACCATGATGTTGGGAAAGATTGAAGGCGGGAGGAAAAGGGGACGACAGAGGATGAGATGGTTGGATGGCATCACTGACTCAATGGACATGAGTTTAAGCAAGTTCCGGGAGTTGGTGTTGGACAGGGAGGCCTGGTGAGCTGCAGTCCATGGGGTCACAAAGAGTCAGACACGACTGAGCGACTGAACTGAACTGAAGTGAGGCTATTCTTCTTATCAAGACCACTCCTCATCCTTCTCCCCAGCAGAAGCTGGGTCCTTCTGCTCCTTCTCCTAGCTCCCAGCACCTTCTGTCTGCACTGGGGGCCCTTCCATGCATTGTCATCCCAGAGAGTGACCTGACTCCCCTGAGACCACAGCAGCCCAGAGAAAGGCCTAGAGAGGTGAACCAGGGAGGACTCTAAAAGGGAGAGTCTGCTGGATGGTATCTGTGGAAAGGGTGGGGGGGAACCCATGGAGGGAGTCGGGCTTTTTGTGGCAGCTACTTGCATCTGCTTTGAGATTCTGCCTCAAAATTCATTTTGAGGGGCAAAGCTTCAGGCCTTGAGTGCCTGCTTCATGGGCTAAAAAATGCCCTTTTTTTTGGAGGGAAATAAATGGTTAGCCATTAAGATGTAAAATGCAGCTGTCACAGTCCATAAAACAACAGACAGGTTAACATGAGTGCTTAAGAATGCTATTTCCTCATATTAACCTCAGCAAGAGCAACCTAACCAGATCAACTCTGAAGCACTTTGGAAACCTGCTGATTATCCCTAATATCTGATGTGTAAGTAGGAATGAGTGTTTGTTTCCAAAAGGAGTTGCCTAGATCACCTCCCTTCCTCTCTCCCTCCTCCCTTCTCCTCTTCCTCCTTCCTACTCTAAGAACATCCTGGCCTTAGTTTTCTTCCTGGGACAAGAGCACGCAGATGTGTACCTGGGGACACTTCTGGGTTTCTGAACTTGCCTCCTGACGGCGCTCACTGACTCACATCACTTATTTCCATCCACCACCTCCTGCTCCTCCCTGCCAATCCATTCGACCTGCATGGTGCCGACCAGGGGATTAATTCAACTTAAAAAATATTCATAGTTTAAAAACAGTTTTAAGCTATTGCTCACAAAGAGGTGAGATTCAGTTCCAAGAAAAGTGCAAACTGCTGTGACTTGTGGCACACACCTGTCCAGAAGAAAGGCCAGCCAGGGCAATGGGGCTGGCACAGGCTCCAGGGCAACGAGGCTTCAGCTCTGGCTGTTGCCCGGCAGCTTGGGGAAGTGACTTTAGAGTCTGCCCCGCATGCTGTACATTGTAGTAGAAGCCAGCACCCCAGCCCCATTCTCAAAGTCCTGTGTATAACGGCTTTTTCCCCAGCTGCTTGTCAGTGTGGACAGCTCAGAGCTCCCCTCCAGCTATTGTTCCTATTGTGTGTAATAGACAGTCCTCAGGAAATTCTGGGGAGGGGAGAGGTGAAGGGTGTGATTTAGAGATGGAACTTCCTTGGTGGTCCAGTGGTTAAGACTCTGAGCTCCCACTGCAGGGGGTCCAGGTTCGATCCCTGGTCAGGGAACTAGATCCTGCATGTTGCAACTAAGAGATCGCATGATGCAACCAAGTAAATATTTTTTAAAAAATGACCAGCCTGGGCAAGGCTCTCTCAGGCCTCAAGCACTCTGTACATGCCATTTCCTTTGTCTCTGTCACCTCATCCTCCCTTAATTCCTTCTTGTCCTTGAAAACTGAACTGAAGTTCATCTCTTCTAGAAGTCTTTGATACCCTCTGTCTAGATCAAGAGCCCATCTTTTGAGCTTCCACACCCCCTGGGCTTCCCTTGCTGGTGCAGCTCTCACCCTGGTGAAATTATCTGCTTATTTGACTGTCTCCAATGAATATTTCCAGTGAATGCTTACAGGGAAAGGCGTTTTTGGGTACAACAAAGTAACAATCAATATATTGTTTAATCTATGCATCAACTTTGTGCCTTGCTCCAGGAAGAATCTAAGACAGCACAAAAATGAAAAAATGTCCCTGAGAAGCTTAGAGTAGAATAGCAGAGACATAAGCATTAAAAAAAAAAAGGTCATACAACAGGAGCTGAGATGATGTGATGTGATTGGAGGTCTGGGGTGGGTCTGGGGATTCTTCCCTCTGGTCTAACCCAGGATATAGCACAGAACCTGACTTGTGGGAATGCTCAGTATTTGTGGGGTGAATGAGATGAATTGGGAGGAGGACCTGAGGGGCTTTAGAGATCTCTCATGTCAATGAGGAAAACTGAGGTCAGAGAGAAGAGATGGCAAGGCCTCCCAGTTCTTGGCAGCACAGGTAACAGAATTAGGGCCTCTAGAACTTTGGTAATTCTAGATCCTGTCAGAAGTGGAAAATGCAGAAGGCCAAGCCACTTTCCTTCCCTGGCCTCAGTTTTCTCACCCACAAAAGCAGAAGCTTAGAGATCATTCTTGAAGGTTATTCCAGTTTGTAAACCCCACCAAGGCTGAGGTTACAAAATGAAAAAGAAAAGAAAGAAGCTAAGCAGTAACCAGGCCGACGTTCATATGATGTCAGCTGATCTGTCTTATCCTCATACAAATTCAAGAACCTACTCACAGGGAATAGCCCTTCATTCATTTATTCAAAACAAATGTACTAAGTGTCAGCTGTGTGCCAGGTGCTGACCTGGGCGCAACCACAGGGCACCCGGGGACCAACGCCTTCTCCTGGACCTGCTCCCTTGCACAAGTCTCTGAAGTCCTGAGCTGCCCTCCAAGGATCTGCTCTACAACTCGGAGTGATCCTCTCTCTCTTCCTTCCTCCTCCCTGCTTTGTGTCTCCTTCTTTCATACTTTCATTCCTGCATCTGAGGACCTGCCTTGTGACCTCAGCAGGTCCCTTCCTGGTGCTGAGCCAGGCGGTTTTCAGGGCTGAGGAAGTCACCAACATCCACTGTGCTCCCAACCCATGATCCAGTTCAGGCTGCATGTCTGCCTGGACTGTCTCAGGCTTCTCACCTCCTTCCGAGGTCTAGTCCTCAAGCCCCCTTCCCTGTGACACCTTCTGTGACCTCCCTCCGCTGGTGTCACATAGCCTCTCCTCTCTACAATGATTCCACTGTATCACACTGGTGGGTTTGTCTGCTGGCCCTGCTGCTCTGCACTCCATGAGTTCCGGGACGGTACTTTCATCATCCTATCCATAGTAGTGTTGACCCAACAAGTGCTGGAGAGGGCCTGGCTGAAATGAACTGCCATCAAAACTTCCTGACCAGCATATTCTAACTTCCTCAGGCTCAGAGAAAAGGCACAAAGTGTCTCACGACCTGCTCTACCAGCAAACCCAACACCATCATCCTCTGCAGCTTCCCTCTGCTTCCAGAGGCTGTCCTCAGCTCACGTGGGACCCAGGGACTCTGCTCCCAGCCCCTGGGCAGTTTACACCGTATCCTCTGATGCCCTGTACCATCTCTTCTCAAGACATTCTGTGAACTTACTGGGAAATGTGCAGGTATGCATGATCCAAAGAAAATCTACCTTTAACGTATTTTTGCAAATAAAAAGTCCCTCTAGAAGCTTGAGTTTTTCTGGCTGCACTTGAGTTTTGCTAAGGCTCTTTAAGAAAGAGAGGATTGTTTTCCCTTCCAAAGTATTAATACAGTCACACCAGCTAAAACATAGTGGGGCTACAGATACCCCTTGGTACAAGGCAGCCAGTGTTGGAACCTTGGCTCTGCCATGCTAGCCCTGACCTTGGGCCTCCAGCTAGACTAGACTCCTGTCTTGCTCCACAACTCCAGTCTTGCTGCCCAGAAAGAGAAGAGTAATCTAACTGCTGGCTCACTCAAGCATAGACTCAATCACTTACTCTATCACATATTCATCTCTTTCCTTAACTACTCATTCATAATGATTCACTCATTCACTCATATTTATTTCCTCCAATGTACACTTATTCGTTCACTCAAAATTAGACACATTCATTCATTCATTGGTTCATTTGCTCATTAATTTCTTCACTTATTTATTCATTCAGTCATTCACTTACATTTGTTTCTTCATTTGCTCCTCATTAACTCACTCGTTTGCTCACCCTTTCATTCCCTTTTTCCTTCACGTACTCACTGCCTCTTTCCATGAGGTCACTCCCTTGGGCCCTCACTTACCTCCTACACTTATTATTCCCTATTTCCCAGCACAGCACCCTTCCAGGAAGCCCAGCCTCCATCGCGGCAGGGTCCATCAGTCCTCACTCCTGGAACATTCGCTTCTCTTTGCCATCCAGCTTGCTGAACTGTGCAGGCATGTGTCCTGGTGTACAGAGGCCATGCTTGCCATTCAGGGACAGATGTTCTTGGAATGACTGTTTTGACCTTCGCCCTCTAATGCCAGAAAATTCTCCAAACTCCTCCAGCATGCAGGAAGGCATCCGCTCAGCACGGGCAGGGCCTGCAGCGCCCGGGGTTCAGAGTCTAGGACACGGGAGATTGCTGGTAGTCAGAGAGGCAGGGAACTTGGAGAGCCTCCCTGCTCTAGGGATCCATGATCTGGGGTCCAGGGACCAGCTGGAGAAGGAGGCGGGCCTGGAGAGCAGCAGACTCTGTGAGGCGGGTTAAGGAGTGTGAAAAGGAGTGGACTGTCTTAGAAATATGGACTCACGATCGGTCTGCACTAGGGTTACTGTGATGATGGGTGACACAGTCAATGGACAATGTAGAGGTTTATTGGTGGCAGGGCCAATAAGAAGTTATTAGCAATGTCAAGGCAGAAGATCAAAATTATAATTTGTTGAACTAGCTTTCCAGTGCTAGGGGCTTCCCATCTTTTATGCTAGCATCTCTCAGTAATCCAGCTTCCTATCTTCTAGAAATAGAATCTCCTGAGTTTTCACAGGTCCACGTGACCTCACAGCCAAAGATTAGATCTCCCAGATCCCCTTGCAGTGAGGCATGACTGGCTAACACCTGGCCAGTGGGTGTGAGCTGAGGTGTTACCTGCAACTTTTTGGCTGTGTCCTTAGGAGGAAACTGGCTGCTCTCCACTCCTTACTTAACTACTTGCCAGCTAAAGCATGGCCCTCTCCAGTGAGCCATCTCTGCCTTTGGAATTGAAGTCACATCCTGGTGCACAGCTGAGTCACAATACCGAGGAGCCTCAGTCCCCGCAGAACTGCATGAAGCAGAACTTGTCTGTGTCCCCAACTGAGATTTTGTATGCAAGAGAAACAAGCATCTGTTATGCTTTGGACAATGTTGTTTTGATCTCCATTAAAGCACCCAAGCTAATATTTACTAAGACGAGAGCCATCTCCTGCAATGTGTTTCCTTATGGAGAAATTTCCCTTAGAGGAACACTCTTGGCTTCTCCGGCTCCCTCACTTAATCCTCTCTGTTGTGGTTGAACAGCTTCCCCTCAAAATTCACATCTACTGGGAACCTCAGAATATGATCTTGTTTGGAACTGCAACCTTTGCAGGTATAATTAAGGTAAAGATCTAATGAGCTCATGTGGGATCAGGGTAGACTCTACATCCAATGAAAATATCCTTAGAAAAGATGGTAAAGAACCCAGACACACAGAGAACAGATGACGACGGAGGCAGAGACTGGAATGATGCGCGTACAAACCACGGGACACAGGGGGCTAAGAGAGAGCCTGGATTCTCCCTCAGCGCCTTCAAGAAGGACCGACCGACCCCGCTGACACCTGGTTTCAGAATTTCAGCCTCAAGAACTATGAGAGAATACACTTCTATTGTTCTGTCTCCAAGTTTGTGGCAATTTGTTGCAGCACAGCCAGGAAACTAAGGCACACTCGGAAAGGAGGGACAGCTATTGGATGGGTGGGTTTGGCAGACAGAACTGATCTGCCTCCCCCTGCAGCCCCATGCCCCCAAAACGGCCCCCAGAAAGCCAACCTCTCTTCTCCTGCAGGGAATGATTCCAGAATGCAGGGTTTAGAGAGCCCCTCTGGCTACAGATCTGCCGCTGTACTGCTTTCCATCATTGGTGCAGTGGAGTCACCAAGACCATGGCCTCTGGAGCCATGCTACCAGGACCCAGTCCTACTTTGCCATCTATTAGTTATGTGGCTTAGGGTAAATTAATTAAATTTCCATTGGCATCTTCATCTGTAAAATGGGGATGAGGATAGTACCTACCTCATGGAATTGTTGAGAGGATTAATTTAGCTATATCATGATGTGCTCACAACACAGACTAACACCAAGTCCTGAGTCAGTGTTAGCATTTAATTAGTAGTGATCAGCTATGGTATTATCTGACTCTGCTATGTCTCAATTAATTTTTAACTTAAACCAGGAATGTAGGTGTTATTTTCTGACTCCCCTCAACCTCAACCTTTACTGTATTGAATCTTCATTAACCTCCTGCAGACAAGGAAACCAAACCTCAGAGAGATGAAACGGTAGCCCACATCACCCTCTGGGTCCTTCTTCTCCCTGTGGTCTCATTGCTGGGCTCCCAGGCTCTGATTAGCAGACCCTGGAAGGTCCCTCTCCTGGACCCAGGGTAACAGGGCTGGAACCTAGTAGGGTCTCCCTGGGCCAGCAGTCCCAACTGGCTGCTCAGCGTGCTGAGATACGCAGCGTGGGCCACGTGAGGATCCCGCAGACCATGTCCACACACGACAAGACTGCTCTTCAGCCCTGTGGGGCCATCTCTGCCGCCCGAGCTGTGCTCCAGGGAAAGCAAGTTGTCTCTGCAGACGTGTCCCTCCGTCTGGGGGCTCCCAGACCCATCCTGGGTGAGAGCAGCATGTTCATCTCGAGAACCAGTCGGTTTACCACATGCTGAACGAAGCCCTGTCACTGGGAGGATGGAAGTCCTTGGGCCCAAGTGTACAGACGATGGGGAGGAAAAGTCTCAGAAGGATAAGGGGAAGGGAACTAGTTGAGGATCTATTGTCTGCCAGGCGCCGTGCGAGGCGCTTCATGTTTGATGTTACATCTGATCCCCACAACAATCCTCTGCCATAAACCCACTGTAAGAGATGTGGAAACTGAGGCTCAAAGACCTGAAATCACTTATCTAAGCTACGTAGCCAGGAAACGTCGGAAGTGCCCAGGTTCGCCTTAACTTTTTCTTTGACAGCACAGGAGAATCGGACACACCTTCTTCACTCTGAGCACGGAGTCTTTCGGGGTCTGACCTGACGCAGAGGGGCCTGGAGCCCGGAGCAGGTTCCCCTGGGTCATGCTCCATGCACACTGCAGCCATGCATCTCCAGCATCAGTGTGCGGCTGTGTCTGAATGGCCCTTTACACTCCACGGAGGACGTATGCCTGGATTCTCTCCTGTGAGGTGATGCGGGTCGAGACAAGCTCCACTTGTGATCTCACTGCAAGATTCCAGATCAGGAACCTCTTCTGGGCCTGAGAGATGACAGCATGCTCTGCTTGCTAACAGACTTTCATCAGCAAATTCAGCTGCACTTCCTGGTGCCTGCTCTGTGTTGCCAGGCATGATGCTAGGGGGAGGGTCTCCAGAGAGGAATCAAAAAGCCCCTGCCCTTGAGAGTTTATGAGCAAGGGGGAATGAGAAATCTGGTAGCATAAGAATGATGAAGGGGATGGGTGCTAGCATGTACTAAACATTTACTATTGGCTGTTCTGAATAACTGATGTTTATTATCTCATTTAACCGTCACAAAACCCTATTATTTTCATGAGGAAACTAAGGCACAGAGAGATTGGAATTACAAGAAAGTGACAGAAGGGGAAATCAGACTTAGACACTGAGCTCAATTTTGTATGCAGGCAGTAATTAATTTGTCCAGGATGCGTGGAGAAGTCAGTTCAAACTTCACAGAGGAGTTAATATCAGAGTAGGGTTTTGCAGGATGAATAGGAGTTTGCCAGGCAGAAATGAGGTGAGAGTGGATCAGGAACTTTTAGACAGAAGTAAAAAGAGAAAAGTACAAACAATGGTTGAGAGGTTCAAAACAGAGTGGTGTGTGGAAGGAATCCCAGGTAGTTCAGGATGTCTAGAACATAAAATCAAGGAACACAGGAGGGGATACAATTTCCGAAATGAGGCTGCAGAAGGAAAAGGGACCAGCTCTTGGAGGATCGTGAATGTGAGGCATAGAAACTAAGATTTTTTCCCCCCTATTAAACAAACATGGGGTTTATTCATTTCATGTAATTGTTTGGGGAAAACTATTCCAGGCTGGCATAGCAGTCTAAAAGTGTCATCAAGGTCCCAGGTTCCTTTTCCCTTATAGTTCTGTCATCCTTAACCTTTTCCTAGTTACAAGATGGTGGCTGCACCCCCAAGCAGTCTATCTGTGTTTAAGGCAGGAAGAAGTAGAAGGGGTAAAGAGTAAAAGTCTGATCTTTGTGACAGGAGCTCAAACTCCACTCATTTTGTGTCCACCGGGGACCCACTGAAGAGTCTGAGGCAGGGCAAGAGATGAGAACAATGCTGGCTCACGCGCTGAGCACTAACCACCCCAGGGAATGTTCTACATTACACACATCACCTTACACGTCACCACAGCTAATCCTCAAAGCAACCTTAAGACACAGGTCCATGTCCATCCGTGCTCAAGCTCAGTCATGTCCAACTCTTTGTGACCCAGTGGAGTGTAGCCTGACAGGCTCCTCTGTCCATGGGGATTCTCCAGGCAAGAATACCGGAGCGGGTTGCCATTTCCTCCTTCAGAGGACCCAGGGATCGAACCTGTGTCTCCTATGTCTCCTTCACTGAAGGTGGATTCTTCACTTGCTAAGCCATCAGGGAAGGAAGACGCAGGTAGGTCCCCATTTAAAAATGAGGAGATGTAGAGAGGTTAAGAAAATCAACTAACTCTGCCCAGGCAGAAGAGGCAGTGAGTGAGTGGTCTGGCTCTGAGTCTTGCTCTTAATCACCACATTCTTCTGCATTTTAGAAAGTGTACTAAGTGCGAGTGTGGAGGCAGTGAGTCCAGTGTAGAGGCTGAACTCTCCAGGTGGAGAGAATGGGACCCTTGCAAGGATGGTGGCATGGTTGAAGAATGGGGCCAGGGAGGAGGGGAAGGGGAGGGCCTTACGACTGTCTGACTCTCTCCTCCCTAAAGCAGGCTCCTCTGTGTCCGCAGGGCCCGCAGGACTGAGGCCAGGGACACCAACGCTGGGAAGCTGCAGGGACTCTGCAAAAAGAGTCACAGCGTGGCAGCAGGCAGGGCCTGACACAGGCCTGACTTTCACACTGACACCCACATCACTGTTGTTCGTGTGCAGACTCTCACCCCAGACAGTGCCAAGGCTCAAAAAAGCAGGAAGCGGTTTGCAGAAGTGGGACCACAGATCACTGTCTTATGCCTGGCAGATGGGATGAGGACGATGCTGATGTCTGCAGCTGATGGGGGCCCACGTGGAGGGGGCAGAATGATGACTCAGGGGCTCAAAAAGACCTGGGCTCCCGTCCCGGCTGGATCTTTAGTTAGTGGTGACTTCAAGCCACCTCTCCAGCACGCATCTCCTGAGCACCTGCTGTGTGTCCCCTGCCCTCAGTGAGGTGCCAGGATGCAGAGATGAATCCCACCACCCTTGACATCAGGGAGTTTCCAGTCTCCACAGCACTGGTGCCAGTGATCAGTGCTGAGATGTGGGGAAGCGTAGAGGGCATGGGGTGGTGGTCCAGAGTGGTGAGGGGATGCTAAACCAGCCTGGGAGCTCCAGGTGGGCTTCCTAGAGGAAGTAACTACCAACCTGCATTCCATAAGATAAGAGTTGGCCAGGCAAAGAGGAAGGAAAGGTATTCCTTTAAATAAGAGGGTAAGGCAAGTGGACAGAAAGCAAGGCACATAGAGAAGAGTCTTCGGGAGGAAACAAGCGTGTTCTGTTTCACATCACACTCGTGGCTCCTGGCATTCTAGTGGCTGGCACACACAATACCTGCTGCAGAAAGCAGGGCTCCGAGCACTTCTTTCTGGCAGATTGATCATAAAACTGTCACAGGTCTTCCCTTCCTCGTATTCATGCCCCTTTGCACTGTGACTGCAGATCCTGTTATCAAGTGGTGAAGACTATTTCCCCCTCTGTTAAATCTGGGCTGACCATGTAACTTGCTTTGGCCAATAGAATGAGGCAAGCTGGTGACACATGAGTTCTGAACTCACATCTCCCCACTCTCCTGGAGTTGAGCTCAGCTGCCCGCGCTTACTTTACTGGATGACGAGAGGCACATGGCCCAATCACCTTACCCCCACTCCTCCATGGCCCCAGACGACAGTCAGCCCTGGGCTCCTCTACCAGCTGACCCAGAGTGACCAAGTCATGCCTTTTTGCCTGGGACTTTCCTAGTTTTAAATGAAATGGTCCACATTCCCAAGAATGCTTTTAGTCCCAGGCGAACAGGGACGGCAAGTCATCCTAAGCTGACCTTAGATGCATGAACAAGCCCAGTCCAGTTTCATGCATACCAGCAGAGCTGCCTGTGACCCACGGACGAGGGTGCAATCACAAATGCTGCGGTTTTAAAGCACCAAGTCTGTGGTTTTAAAGTGTCAAGTCTGTTACACAGCAATGGATAACAGATAAGCTGGTTCACTGGGGATGAGGCTCAGGTTCTTGGCTTCTGTAGCAGTTGGGAACCAATTAAGCTTCTCTCCGGGACTATGGCATCGAGTGGGTCATGAGAGGGAAGACACTGACACTCAGAGAGGTTAAGTCACCTACTCAGGATCACAGAGCCAGTGGGTACTGGCAACAGAACACAGCCCTAGGCTTCTCTGACCTTACCCTTCCGCCATGCTTTTTCTATGTAATCAGCACATTTGTGCTGCAGTAACCGGAGCCCCCCCCCACCGAGACTGTTAATTTAACAAATCTCTGGTCATGCTCCAGCTCTCGCAATGGTTTTCTTTACTAGATCCAGTGTCAGACCACGGTATACGCTGTCTCCCACATGAAGGATGGTGAGACTTACAGTTAACCGCAAGCCACGGCCAGTCCGACTGCAGTCAGAGACCAGGGCAAAGGCAACATTGTCAGGCAGCAGAAAACGTGTGTTCAGAACGTCCTGACATGCAGGTGAAAAGTCACACCGGCTTTTTATCACACACGAGGAGCTGGTGGACGTTGATCATAGTTCTAATTCTGACACATACCTGCTGCATGACCTTGAGCAAGTCCCTGCCCTTCTCTGGGAGATTGGGTGCCAATTGATTATTTGAAACTTGTATCATTCACAATAAATTGAGGGCAGAACCATGGGGTGGGCACCTTTGAACCCAGGACCAAGTACAATGCATTATAGCTGCTTAAAGAATGCTTACTGATTGCATATGTCAGCAGGATGTCTTCTTTTTGATTGATGGAGCAAGAAAGCCATCTTGCAGAGGGCAGAGGGCCCTGACAATAATTTGGAGAAAATGTAACTTTCTTCCCCCTATTCCAAGGAAGACTGAAAATGAGACAGGACTTTGCTTCTTGGGTCTGGGGTTTGCCCCTAAAGAGAACTGGCTGGCCTTGAGGACATGGCAACCCATTCCAGTATTCCTGCCTGTAGAATCTCCATAGGCAGAGGAGCCTGGTGTGCTGCAGTCCATGGAGTCTCAGAGTTGGACACAACTGAGCCACTAAGTACGCACACATTGTACTCCCATGAGTACTCCACGTTCACTTCTAAACACCTCTGGGATGGTGGGACCTTGGCAGTGCTAGGAGAATGCTGCCAAGGGACCTAGTGGTCTCAGAAGTCTAGTGGGAAACATCAGAGGCAAAATTTAGCACCAAGAAGACCCTTCTCCTTCCAAGGGTCATGCAGACTTGGGTAGGAAGCTGGGCAAATGAGACTTTGCCATACCAGCAGACAGGTACTGGACAAGGGCCATGGGCCAGTACCTATTCATAAGGTTCACTAACTACAGCAGTGGATTGAACAAAACAGAGCTTTTCAATACCTGCAAGGTATTACAGGTGGAATTGTGTCCCTTCAAATTCATATGCTGAAGTCCTGACCCTCAGGGCATCGGAACATGAACTTATTTGGAAATAGGCTCGCTGCAGATATAATTAGTCAAGATGAGGTTATATCAGAGTAGCTTGTGTTAGTCCCTCAGTCATGTCCACCTCTTTGCAACCCCATGATTGTAGCCTGCCAGGTTCCTTTGTCCGTGGGATTCTCCAGGTGTGAATACTGGAGTGGGTTGCCATTCCCTTCTTTAGGGGATCTTCCCAATCCAGGGATCGAACCCAGGCCTCGTGCACTGCAGGTGGCTTCTTTACCATCTGAACTACCAGGAAGCCCTGATCAGAGAAGGGTGGGCTCCAAATTCGACATGAGTGATGTTTTTATAAAAAGGAGAAATTTGGAGCAGACACTCTCACAGGAAGAATGCTATGTGAAGACAAAGGCAGAGACTGGAAAGATGCTTCTACATGGCAAAGAATACCAAGGATGCCAGCAAACCACCAGAAGCTGGGGGTGAGGCAAGTAGATTCTCCTTCACAGCCCCCTGCTCACACCTTGCTCTCTGACTTCAAGCCTCCAGACAATAACTTCCTGTTATTGAAGTCACCCAGTTTGTTGTACATGGTTATGGTAGACCCAGCAAACTAATACAGGAAGGGAAGTGTGAGAGACCATTGGGCAGGGTGGGGTGGGGGAGGTTGTAGAAGTGTCCTTGGTGCTAGGATAAGTTGGGAAGGGAAGCAGGGGAGGGAACCATAAGAGAACAATCTGGACTTGCATCAGTCTGTGTGTGAAGGCTCAAGTCAGTTTAAATTTGTCTTGAGAAATAAGGGCTGTGATAGAACTCTACCTGGCTCCAAAGCATCACTTTTTAATATGACATTATGAAAATAAGTGGTGAGCTGGAAGGAATTACAAAGGTCAGAGAGACCGCCTGCTTTATCTTTCAGGTGAGAAGATGAACACCTCAGTGGTAGAGTATTTTTGTCAGCATCCACAAAGGGATAGAGCAAGGAACAGAACTCAGGCGTCCACAGCTGTCTTTCTCCAAATCTCGACATGCTTCATCCAGCCAACATACAGAGGCTGGTATTTGTGTGAAATGCAAACGCCTCTGTGGGCACCACTGTATATTTAGACATTCTCAAGAAGGGAAGGCGGCTGCAACGTGGATATTTTCATTTTCACAAACCACTCTGGAAGCCAGGATGAGTGAGGACTGTATTTTAAGGCTGTCTCCCTTGAGGTGAACCTAGCCAAGGAAACGCTGCAGAGCAGGGAGCCACTGTTTAACATCTAACAAAGTTCTGATCTGTGAAAACATTAACCATTGGGTTTCCCCAAATGGAGAATCCCCATAGGGCTAGGAAGTCTGGTAATTTAGAAATCACTGAAGACTGAGGGAGGGTTGGAGTGAGGAGAAAGAGGAAGAGAGAGGAGGAGGGGAGAGGGGTGGGGGAATGGGGGTGGGGGTGGGGATGGGGGGAGGATATTATGGGAACAGAGTCCCATTCTGGAGCCTCAAAGCAAGAAGGTGAATCAGACAGCAGAGGAATATAATCTAAAATAATCATGTAAATTAATGAGCAAAGAAGATTCAGTTTTGGGACAAATCTTCATTAACACAGCTAATGTTGATTGATGCTTTACATTTATGTACTATTTTACACATTGCAAAGCACTTTTCCAACAATTCTCAAGAAGCTCAAAAATTCTCTTTAAGCTTGGGTAACCAGGTACTTGATCATGCAAAGCAGGTCGCTTTTGAGGTTGAAAGAAAGGAAGCATTCTGAATAATTACGATGAGTCAGCAGCTATAAACCAGGACTGTCCCAGGCAAACAGGGATGTATGGTCAGTCCACGGCAAGCCTCCAAAAGAGACTGAGTAACCCAGGGACATCATCATCATTCATTCATTTACCCCAAACCTGCCCTTCTCTGTCTGCTTTACCTCCATCTATTCAGTGGCTCAAATAAAAACCCAGGTCCCCCACAATTCTCCCTTCATCCCTTGTCTTCCCTCTCCACCCCACCCCCTTCCCCAACTCTAATCCATCAATAAATCCTGGTAACTCCAACTACAAGTTATTCCTCACTTGTTCACCTGTGTCTTTCTCCTCTGACTTCACCCTGGTCTTAGCATCATCATTTCTCACGTGGACAGCAGCAAAAGCCTTGTAATCCATCTCCCTACTTCCACACATGTTCTTTTCACAATCCATTATCCAAAAGGCAACAAGAGCAATTTTTCAAAAATGTAAATCTGATATGTTTCTCCCTTTCTCAGAATCTTCTAGCAGCTCTCTACTCTGAAAGTAAAAGGTGCTCAGTTGTGTCTGCTTCTTTGGGACCCCATGGACTATACAGTCCATGGAATTCTCCAGGCCAGAATATTGGAGTGGGTTGCCTTTCTCTTCTTCAGGAGATCTTCCCAACCCAGGGATTGAACCCAGGTCTCCTGCATTGCAGGTGGATTCTTTACCAGCTGAGCCACAAGGGAAACCCAAGAATACTGAAGTGGGGAGCCTATCCCTTCTCCAATGTATCTTCCCGACCCAGAAATCGAACTGGGGTCTCCTGCATTGCAAGCATATTCTTTACCAACTGAGCTATTATAGAATAAAAAAGCTAAACTCTTTATCTTGGCTCTATGACATTGTTCAATAAGTATGTGAAAAGTGAACAAACACACAGTCAACAAGTATTTGCTGAGTATCTTCTATGTACAGTTAGCCCTCAATTGGCAGGTTTCACACCTGTTAGTGGATCAAAAATTTTGGGGGGGGGGATTCCAGAAAGTTCCCCCAAACAAGACTTGAATTTGCTGTACTGGCAATTATTTACAAAGCATTTACATTGTATTTACAACTACTTACATAACATTGGTTTTTGTGTGAGTGTGTTAGTCACTCAGTCATGTCCAATTCTTTATGACCTCATGGACTGTAGCCTACCTGGTTCCTCTGTCCTTGGAATTTTCCAGGCAAGAATACTGGAGTGGGTTGCTATTTCCTTCTCCAGGGGATCTTCCTGACCTAGGGATTGAACCCAGGTCTCCCACACTACAGGCTGATTCTTTACTAACTGAGCCACTAGGGAGTATTATTTACCATTGGCTCAGTGGTAAAGAATCAACCTGCTAATGCAGGAGACAGAGGTTCAACCCCTGTGAGGGGAAGACTCCCTGGAGGAAACGGCAACCCACTCCAGTATTCTTGCCTGGGAAATCCCATGGACAGAGAAGCCCGGCGGGCTACAGTCCATAAGGTCCCAAAAGAGTTGGACATGACTTAGTGACTAAACAACATAACATTTACATTGTATTAGGTATTATAAGGACTGGAGATGATTTAAAGTACAGAGGAGGATGTGGTAGGTTATATTGCAAAGACTACACCATTTTAGATAAGGGACTTCTGTATCTTGAAATTCTGGAATCCACAATGGGGAGGTGGTCTTGGGACTGACCTCCCGCCCCAGATATTGAGGGATAGCTGTGCTAGATTGATGCAAGGCACACCTTATAGCTTCCGTGTGACCCATGTCACTGTTTGGGAAGAAAAATTCACTCTAATTCTGGATATTTCTTTCCCCACGAAGGAGCCTCCTAGCCCCTCTCTGCCCCTCTACTCACAGGGAGTGGAGTGAGTTACACTGGTGGTAAAAACTGAGGCAGAAGGAACTGGGCAAGCTCAGCTGAGTGTCACTCTTCCTCCTCTTGGCAGCTTGCAACGCTCTTGGCAAACCCTCCAAGGCTCCGGCTCTTCCTCTGCCCCCACCCAGCACTGCCTGTGACCAGGTGGGTCAGTCTGCCTAATCCTGGATTCAATTATCAAGCCAATTTGGCTCTCATACCAAGCCAAGTTATTCATTATCAGTAATGAACATGATATTTTGGCTTCCATCTGCCACTCTCTGTTTATTTCTCAATTTGTTCAGAGCTCAGATGGAAAGAGGGGTGCTATTTATTGGCTCCCCCCCAAAGACCTTGAATATCCCATGAGAAATCAGAGAAACCAACTGCATAAAGCCTGGTATGGAGCCCCTGGCAACCCAAGGGCGTTACAATCTGGGACTGGAGAAATAAAAGCTGTAACAGTGCAGTCGCTGGCTGAGCAAGGATCATGAGGGGCTCATGGTGAAAACTGAAGTACAAATTTAGTACCAGCATTTAGCCCAGAAGAACATCTTTAGGAATGAATCATGAAGGGACTATCATCATTTGTGCAATGAGACAGGGTTATATGGGAAAAGGTGGCTAGAGATTCTAGTTTGTGTTTATGAAAACAGATGGCCTTTATGAAATACAGAAAGCCCAAACAAAAGCATCATTTCATTCCAGGAGTCAAGAGATTTTTTCTATTGACATCTCATCAAAAAAACCCATATTTAGGCTTTTTAACCCTCTGGAGAATTCATAAATAGTGCTTCTTGAAATAAAAGCAAAAGTTTTCATAAGGATGTAAGTTACATAAGATTATCTTGCTTCCTCCCCCGCTCCCACCTCATCCTCCCTGTGTCTGTTCTTTGCCCAGATGCTACTGAAAACCTTCAAAAACTGTGCTGGGAGAGGCTTACAGAGGTGGCATATGTGAAACCCAGTTCACGATGCTCCCAGGGGAGGGACTTACTGACTCATACATTCTTATGTCTTGGATACTTCCAGAGCAGGCAAAAGACAGGGTTAGAATTTTGATTTCATTTCCTTACCAGCTCCCCCTTCCCCATTTTTCTGTGGCACAATCTGGTATGCAGAACTTCCCCAACCAGAGATGGAACTCATGCCCCTGCAGTGAAAGTGTGGAGTCTTAACCATTGGGCTGCCAGGGAAGTCCCTCATTTCCTTATCATCTTTACTTTCTTTTTCCTCAATCAAGCCTTCCCTCAGTCTTCAGAGCCTGATTTGAAATAAAAGCTTGATGTCCCTGCTTCCGTTCCCGGTTCTACCAGTCAGATGTTTCAGTGTGCCTGTCCAGAGCCTCCCTGCTCTTTTCCAGCCTGTGTGATGCCCTGGGAGGCCACTCTTACCTGCATCAGTGGCTGCCAGCTGGGTTCAACCAATGGGAACCCTGGCAGGAGGCTGCAGTTGGGAAGAGAGTGAGGTTGGGGTATTTACTCTCCTGGCAAGCTGGCTGCAGGGCTGTGGGGTGGCTGTGCTCCTGTGGGGGTGGGCACAATTCTCCGGGGCAGCCCTTTGCTAGAACAGCAGCTCGGCTACAGCTGTCTCCAGGTCCCAGTGCCTGCTCCTTCCCTCCACCCACCAGGCTATGCCAGGTCACAGCTCCCAGCTGTTGCTAGCCCCAGGGGGCTTCGCCACCCATTGTGCTTGCCCTAATCCTGCTATTTAAGAATAGCCCCTTCCTCACACCTCTCCCTTAATTATCCCTTAAAACAGAAGCCATTTTTTTCTTGCCAGGACCCCAACTGATACACAACAGCTCTATGTCAGAATCTGTGTCTCTTTGACTCCAAGGCAAAACTTCTATTTCTCGCCTCCCTTCCTCATCAAACTGCTTGAAGAAATGCCTGAGAAGGTTTGAGCTCAGAAGGGCTTCCGAGACTGTCCAACCTGCTGTTTGTTACCTATGACTTGTTTTTTAGAGGTCAGTTTCTCAAAATACAGCAAAAATCTGTGAACACGTTGAATTCCAATAACTCAGAAATTCTAACTGTTCTAAAAACTATTCCAAGGAATCCCTGGCTTTAAATAAAGATGTTTCCAAGAGTGATATTAAAAGTACATAATGATATGAGCATCCCTTAATGGAAATGGAGCAGACTGGATTACTGTATCACTGCCAACTGGCTGAATATTGGCACTGGGCACTCACTGCAATAGTGAACACAGAACTGAACAAAAGCAGGAAACAACCTGAATGTCTAACAGCAGGAGAAACGTAAATACACTCTGGTGTTCTGTAGGATAAAATACTACACAGCCTTTCAAAATGATTCTGAACATGAACAGTTAATGATGTGTGTGCTGAGCTGTGCTTAGTCGCTCAGTCGTGTCTGACTTTGTGACCCCCACGGACTGTAGCCCACCAGGCTCCTCTGTCCATGGGGATTCTCCAGGCAAGAATACTGGAGTGGATTGCCATGCCCTCCTCCAGGGGATATTCCCAACCTGAGGACTGAACTCAGGTCTCCCACATTGCAGGCAGATTCTTGACCGTCTGAGCCACCAGGGAAGCCCAAGAATACTGGAGTGGGTAGCCTATCCTTTCGCCATGGGATCTTCCCTTCACAGGAATAGAACCGGGGTCTCCTGCATTGCAAACAGATTCTTTATCAGCTGAGCTACCCAGGAAGCCTGTATATTATACACATTGTTAAATGAAAAAGGCAGATCCCAAAATTTAATATAGAGTGTGGTTCTATTTTTAGAAATTAAAAAAAGGTGATGTGTGTCTCTGTGTGTGTGTGCTTACACAGCAGAAACAGCAACAGTCTTTACTCCAATGTGGTAGGATAACCTATTTTTTTCTTCTCTTCCATTTGTTTATCTGTAGTTTCTAAATTTTCAAGAATAGATAATTTTTAAATAAGAAAATATGACACTAAAAATTTTTTAAATTCACACACCCAGTTTTATAGACGAGCCTAAAATATTGGTTAGGAATCTCTGATTCTAAACTGTTTGCCGCTCAAAAATGCATTCGAAAATGCACTGTCCATAGGACCAACCATTTAACTGATGGCTTCTGGTCTCCAGAGAAGTGCTCGACATTTCAGCACAGCAAGATGCAGATTCCTAGGCAGTCCTACACAGCACCACCTCCAGCTCTGCGCAACGGCCACTGATTCTCTGCCAAGACAGAGACGAGCCCCAAGCTGAGACTGTTGCTTGAATTCTTGGCAGCCATTCTCCGACATTCTCTCTCCTGAACACTTAATATATTCCTAGCAGATTGACTGCATGTTATTAATAACTATATAGGCTGTCAATCAACACATCTTCTGAGAGAAAGTTTCCAAGTCAGTCATGTTAAAAACCCAATTAAAAAAATGATTTAGAAGACATTCTTTCTCAACAGTACTTTTAATTATTTGACACCTAATTATTTACTCCTTCATTTTTACTCTGCCTCCTTCTCCAAGACTCAACGAAGCTAATTAGCCAAGATGAAGCTGCATGCACATTTGCGTATATGTGCAGACAAGTTTCTATACATGCATGTAGATGTAGGGTTTAGTATACAGTAATATATAGTGGAAGGGGCTTCCCTGGTATCTCAGCAGTAAAGAATCCGTCTGCAATGCAGAAGACATGGATTCGATCCCTGGGTCGAGAAGATCCCCTGGAGGAGGAAATGGCAACCCACTCCAGCATTCTTGCCTGGAAAATTTCATGGGCAGAGCAGCCTGGCGGGCTACAGTCCATGGGGTCGCAAAAGAGTCGGACGTGACTCAGTGACTCAACAACATAGAGTATACAGTACATATTTAGTAGTAATAGTATACTATTAGCACGTGAAATACAATCACATCCATTTTATTCATCCAAGAAGGGAAGGCATGGGCTGAAGGAAGCTCCTAGCATCCTTCTACCAGATTAGAAAAATAAGTGGGAGTTTGCTGGTTCCTTGCTTGAGAAGTTCACAGTGTCATTATCTTTCACCTTGACCCTGCCACTAAATTCTCTGCTCTGGTTCTCAGCCATATGCTGCTAACCCCCACGCCCATGTCAAGCTCATCTTCATGATAAGCAGACATAATCACGCCACCTTCATGCCCTCAGATGGCCATCTACAGCCTAGAATGGTCGCTTTTAATTAATTGCTTAAATACTTTTTCTTTCAGCAGTGGGAATTTTCCCCCTAAAATGGAATTTATATTGGTGCTCAGTATATAGACAGATACAAGAAGAATTGCTCTAATTAAAATAAGAGTGAGGGGTTGCAGTCCCCTTGGGCTTCCATGGTTTTCAGATCTACCGCATCCACTGTCCTACACATAATTGCCTTAGTGCTAAGCTCTAGTGGATATTAGACCGTTTTTCTTTTCTTTTCTGTTTTTTTCCTCCTCAATCCCTTTGTGAAGCTTCAGTGAGCACCTACTGGTATTGTTTCCGGTTTAGAGCACTGAATGAACAAAGCTTCAATGTGCTGGAATATAATGGGGAAGTCAGACAATAAACATATGACATATTACCTGATAGTAAATGTTATAAAGAGAAATAGAGGGGAATAAGAGGGGGGAAAGACTGGTGGCAGTGGTCTGCTTCATCCAGTGAGGTCAGGGAAGGCCTCCAAGAATAGGTGACACTGAGCAGACACCTGCGGGAAGCGAGGCAGCAAGCTCTGCAGTAGCCGGGGGAATTACATGTCCAGCAAGGGCCAGGGGGCTGGGGCTGAAGAGTGCCTGGCGTGTCAGCAGGGAGACTGGCATGGCCAGACTGGGAGCAGCCAGGGAGAGAGCGAGATGAGGTCAGGGCATCAGGGTGAGATGCTACTGTGACAGGTGTGTAGAGCCCTGCGGGACACTGTAAGACTCTGACTTTTCCTCTGAGATGGGGACTCTTGAAGGTTTGAGCAGAAGAGTGATGAGAACAGATGGGAAGGGAGCAAAGAGAAAGCAGGAAGTGCACGTAGGATGCTACTTCAAGAATCCAGGGGAGATATGACCAGGTGAGGGTGTGAGGGAGATGGGAAGTGGCCCGATTCTTTACTTGCTCTTAAAGGTGAAGCTGACAGCACTTGCTGATGGATTGGACGTGGAATGTGGGGCATGAAAGGAAAAGAAGAGACAATAAATCTCTCAGGAAATTAGTCTGAGCAAAGCAAGGAATGGAGTTGAGTTGCATGGGAAGAACAGGTTGCTGATGGGGAAGGAGAGAACCTGGGAACGGGCTTGGGCATGTTAGGTTTGAAAAGCACTATTACCCTTTAGGGTGGATGTGTGCATTAGGAGTTCAGGACAGAGCTCGGAGCTGCAGATAAAAATCTGGGAGCCAACTACACTTAAATCCCTTTATTTATTTATTTTATTGTAACAAATTCAAGAAAGACTTTTTTCTTTACATTACTGTATTGGTTTTTTCCATACATTGACTTGAATCCGCTATGGGTATACATGTGTTCCCCTTCCAGATTAAATCCCTTTAAACCCTCAGACTGGATGAGACCTCCAAGGAAGCAGAGAGTAGAATGAGAAAAGGTCTCTAGACTGGGCCCTGGGGCCTCCCAGCGTTTAGAGGTTTGAGATTCAGAGGAAGGAATAAAAGAAGCAGAAGAAGCAGTAGGTGGTGAGGTGAGACAGACCAGGAGATTCTGGAGTTCCTGAGCACACGTGAAGGAAAATCTCAAAAAGGAGGGACATCATCTGAGTAAAATGGTCAACTCATGTGAGGACCTTGCAACACCACTGGTTTTAGCAACATGGAGATCCATGGGGACCTTAACAGGGGTGATGCTGGATGGGAGGAGTGGAGAAACTCCTGAGTGGATTCCTCAAGGGTAGATAGCGCCTCGCAGTCATTTCTGCCTCCCTGTGCCCCTCCCCAACTCAGCACAGCGCCTGGCACACAGAGGGCAACAGGATCTAGTGATGGAGACTTCCTTCATGAAGCCACTTCCTTCATGAAGTCACTAATCTTTTGTATGTCCCGGTTCATGACCCATAATTTTCACAGAAAAGACCTTGTCCTTTCATATGTGTGTGTATCTGGACCAGGTGAAGGGGTTAGAAACAGCTGAGAAAGAAAATCAAACAGAAAAATCTCTCTCCTTTGCAAAGGCTCAGCTAGGGCTGCTCTGGTTTACCCAAGACTCCATATCATGCCTACATAGTTAGGTCAGTAAAAGGAAGTCAGTACCTTTGCTCACTTATGTCTGAGAAAATGTTTAAATTTAATAATAACGATGATGATTAGAATAAAAGAGACATTGTACATTTTAGAAGGAGCTATCATATGCATCACTTAAACTTTTCCTCTTTTCCAATTACCTCACAACATTTGCAAGTGCTTCTGGCCTGGGTAGTCCTCTAAGGAAACATTGTATTTAACCAGCAGGACAGTTGTCTTAGAAAGAGGCCTGCAAACTGTGGCCAACACCTGTTTTCATAAATAAAGTTTTATTAGGATGCAGTCATGCCCATGTGTTAGCATATTGTCTCTGGCTGATTTGGGGCTATACAGCAGAGTTGAGTAGTTGTATCAAAGAATGTGCAAAGATGAAAATCTTTACTATCTAGCCCTTTACAAAAAAAAGTTGGCCAATCTCTGTCTTAAACAAGCTAAACCAGAGGTTCCCAAAACAGGGTGCTCAAGACCATCCAACCCATTGGAATTTGGGAAGAAAATATCTGAACATCTCTCTTACTCTTTTCAATTTTACAAAAAGAAACATAAAAGTTTCTTAATGTTTAGCACATGGATTGAAAACGAATCATGGATATAATCTATAAATAAAGATGAAAATGCTGAGAACGTACAGTCAAAAACCATTTACTATTCAGGACAGATGATGAACCTATTTGAAGATCAAACAGAGGATACAAGAGAGGGCTTGGCATATAGTAAGCACTCAAAGGGGCTTTCCTGGTGGCTCAGACAGTAAAGAATCCACCTGCAGTGCAGGAGACGCGGGTTCGATCCCTGGGCAGGGAAGATCCTCTGGAGAAGGGAATGGCAACCCACTTCAGTATTCTTGCCTGGAGAATTCCATGGACAGAACAGCCTTACGGGCTACAGTCCACGGGGTCACAAAGAGTCAGACACGACAGAACAACACACACACATACACCACAAGCACTCAAAATGATTTGGAGTTAACATTCATTGCATCTCTAGCCTGTTTCAAGCACAGTGCCAAGGGCTTCCTATGCATTATCTCAATTCACACAACCCTCTGATGAGTTCAGTCTTATAACTCTGTCCCATTTTACAGATAAACGGAGGCTTAGAGAGATTAAGGGTCTCCCCCATGGGCAAAGAGTGAGAAACAGTAGCTTTAGGAGTTGAATCAGGATCTCTGACATCTGAGTTTGTGGATCGCCATGCAAGTTCAATGGTGCCATCTCGTACAAATGTATTTAGGTACAGACTGACCATCAACCAAGGGAACATACAAAGGGAAAACAGTGATTTCGCTTTTCAAGCTTCATTACCATGTTTCTAAAAATGCATTTTTGGTAAATAAAAGAAAAGGGGGGTGGATTAACAGAACTTCCCTGTATTCTTGACTGTATGCTCTACTTACACCCGCCTGAGTGTGGGGCTACCATAATTGGAATGTGGCCATAGGGGAGGTAATCAGAGCCTGAAGCCAGACATGGGTCTTCTCACAGGGGCCTCACGGGACATAGAAACTATTTATCCTAAGGACTGAAGAAGCGCTATGGTGTAGTGTCTAGAACACTAGTGACGCAGCCAGGCAGAACTAGATTTTGCTTGATATGAACCAGCAGCATTGCCTTGGTTAGGCCCTTTAATCTCTCTAAGCATCAGGTTTCTTGTTTGCTAACTGAGAATAATAATGCATGTTACCCAAGTTTGAAGGCCTGTAGGAGCACTTAATAAATGGTAGTCATGGTGGTTAGTCATGGCTATGCTTCGTTTTGTTTTTGTTTCCAGTAATTTGTATTGTCCTAATATTTTTGTAACAGTGCAGTTAAAAATAAATAGGACTAATAGAAAATCTGAATACGCTTATATCTATTAAAGAAATTGAATTAATACCTAACAACTTTCTAAAACAGAAAGCTCCAGACCCAGATGGGGGGTCACTGGCAAATTCTACCAAACATTTAAGGAAGAAATTATACCAGTTCTCTACAATCTTTGACAGAAGCAGAAGGAATACTTTCTAATTCATTCTATGAGGCCAGAACTACTCTAATGCCGAAACTCTACAAAGACATTAAAAAAGAACTACAGTTCAATATCTTTTATGAGCATAGATATAAAAATACTAAGCAGAATATTAGTAAATTGAATCTAGTAATGTATAAAAAGGATTTACAGCACAACTAAGTGGAATTTGTTCAAGGTATGCAAGGTTGATCAAACATTCAAAAACCAATAGATAGATGTAATCTATCACACCAATAGGCCGAAGAAGAAAAGTCACATGATAGTATCAATACATGCAAAAAAATCTGACAAAATCCAATAGCAACTCAGGATAAAAATTTCTCAGCAAACTAGAAATAGAGAACTTTCTTAACTTGATAAAGAACACCCACAAAAACTCTACACCTAATATCACACTTAATGATGAGAAACTTGACACTTTTCTATTAAGATCTGGAACAAGATGAGGATATCCTTTCTCGTCATATCAGAAGTTCTAGTTAACGTAATAATGTTAATAATAAAAGAAAATAAAAAGTATATAGTCTGGGAATAAAGAAATGAAACTGTCTTTGTTTGCAGATGACACAATTGTCTATGTAGAAAATCTAAAAGAATTCATACCAAAAAACTTCTGAACAACTTCCCTGGTGGTTCAGTGGTTAAGAATCCACCTGTCAACGCAGGGCACTTGGGTTCGATCCCTGGTCTGGGAAGATTCCACAATCCATGGGGCAACTAAGCCCGTGTGCAACTAGTGAAGCCCACGGGCCCTGGAGCCTGTGCTCTGCAACAAGAGAAGCCACCTCAATGAGAAGCCCACACAGAGCACCTGGAGAGTAATCCCTGCTCACTGCAACTACAGAAAGCCTGCACACAGCAACAAAAACCCAGTGTGGCTAAAAATAATAAACGAATATTAAAACAAAAACTCCTGAAACTAATAATCAATTACATCAAGGTTTCAAAATACAAGGTTAATATACAAAAGTCAATCATTTTCCTATACACCGAATGAATGAACAAGGGACATTTGAAATTAAAAACACATTGCTATTTACAGTCACACATCTGAAAAATGAAATACATAGGGATGAACCTAACAAAATATGTACAAGATCTCTATGAGGGGGCTTCCCTGGTGGTCTAGTGGTTAAGAATTTGCCTTCCAATGCAAGGGATACCAGTTCGATTCCTGGTATGGGAAGATTCCACATGCCACAGGGCAACCAAGTCCATGTGCCATAACTACTGAGCCCACATTCTAGATCCTAAGCTCCATGGTAAGAGAAGCCACTGCAATGAGAAGCCTGTTACAACAAAGAGTGGCCCCTGCTCTCCACAACTAGAGAAAGCCAGCACGGCAACGAAGACCCAGCACAGCCGAAAAATAATCTTTTTTAAAAAACATCTATATGAAGAAAACTACAAAAGTTTGATGAAAAATATTAAAGAAGAACTAAATGAATGGAGAAATATTCCATATTCATGGACTGGAAGACTCAATATTGTCAAGATGTCAGTCCTTCCCAACTTGATATACAGATTCAACACAATCCCAATCAAAATACCAGCAGGTCATTTTGCAGATATGGGTAAACTGATTCTACAGTGGAGAGGCAAAAGTCCCAGGATAGCCTACTAGATACTAGAGGAGAGTAACAAAGTTGGAGGACTGACATGACCCGACTACAGGACTTACCTTAAAGCCACAGTAATTGAGACAATGTGGTATTGTTATAAAAGAGACAAACAGATCAACAGAACAGAACAGAGAGCTGAGAAATAGGCCTACATAAACACTGATCTTTGACAAAAGAGAAAAGGAATACAGTGGAACAAAGATAGTCCTTTTTCAAGTGGTGCTGGAACAACCGGACATATACATGCAAAAAATCAATCTAGACACAGCTCTTACACCCTTCACAAAAGCTAGCTCAAAATGGATACAGACATACTTGTAAAATGGAAAATCACAAAACTCCTAGATGATAACAGGGGAAAATCTAGGTGAACTTAGGGATGGCGATGACACTTTAGATACAACTACAAGCACACAGTCTGTGAAAGAAAAAATTGATAAGGTGGACTTCACTTAAATGAAACACTACTGTTTTGTGAAATACAATGTCAATCAAGGAGAAAGACAAGATAGAAGCTGGGAGAAAATAACTGCAAAAGACACATCTGATAAAGGACTGTTATCCAAAACAAAGAGTTCTAAAGAGTCAACAATAGGAAAATACACAATCCAATTAAAAAATTGGCCAAACACTTGGACAGACATCTCAAAAAGAATATATACAGATGAGAAGTTAACATATGAAAAGATGTGTAACACCATATGTCATTAGAGAACTGTAAATAAGTTGCAAGATGCTACCACACATTTATTACAATGGCCAATATTCAGAACAGTGATAATATCAAATGCTAGTGAAGACATGGGGCAGCAAGAACTCTCATTCATTGCTCATGGGAACACAAAAGAGCACAGTCATTCTGGAAGACAGTTTGGAGGCTTCTCACAAAACTATGCATATTCTTATCATACAATTCAGCAGTTGTGTTCTCTGCTATTTACTCAAATGTATTAAAACATATGTCCACAGAAATACCTGCACAGGGAGGTTTATAGCAGCCTTATTTGTGGTTGCTAAAATTTGGAGGCAACCAAGATATCCTTCAGTAGGTGAATGGTTAAATAAATTGATTCATGCAGACAATGGATTGTTATTCAGTGCTAAAATGAAATGAGCTATCAAGCTTTGAAAAGAAATGGAAAGAAAGTGAAAGAGTTAAGTCACTCAGCCGTGTCTGACTCTTTGCAACCCCCATGGGCTGTAGGCTACCAGACTCTTCTGTCCATGGGATTCTCCAGGCAAGAATACTGGAGTGGGTTGCCATTTTCTTCTATGCTTATTATTTCCTTCTATGCTTAATGCTTATTACTAAGTGAAAAATATCCAATTTGGGAAGGCTAAATACTGTAAGATTCTTACCACATGACATTCTGAAAAAAGCAAAAAACTAAGGAGAGAGTAAGAAGATCAGTATTTTCTAGGGGTTGGGGGAAAGAGGGGTGAGTAGGTAAGGCATGAAGAATTTATAGGACAATGAATTTATTCTGTTTGATATGATAATAGTGGAAAGATGGCATTACACATCTGTCAAAACCCACAGAGCGCACGACGCCGTGAGGGGGCCCTGATGTAAACTATGGACACTGGACAGCGGCGGCATGTCAGTGTAGGGCCATCTATTGTGACAAATGTATCCCTGGAGGAAGATGCTGATGATAGTGAAGGAGGGTATGTGCGTGTGGAGGAGGTGGGGATAGAGTACATAAAAACTCCATTTTCTCCTCAATTTTGCTGTGAACCTAACAGTGCCCTAAAAAAATGAAGTTTATTAATTTCAAAAAGGAAAAATTGAACAAACAGCTCTCCATACTCATTAGGGTGGCTATTACCAAAAGCAGAATATACCAAATGTTGGCAAAGGTGTAGAAAAACTGGAAACCCCTGTACATTGCTGGTGTAAATATAAAGTGGCAGAGCTATTGTGGAAAATGATACGGCAGTTCCTCAAAAACGTAAAAATAGAATTACCATCTGATCTGGCAATTCTACTTCTGTGTTTATAACCCAAAGAATCAAAAGCAGGGACTTGAACAGGTAATTTGCAGACCCATGTTCACAGTTGCGTTATTCACAAGAGCCGAGAGGTGAAAAGCAAACTGCATGTTCATTAACAGACGACTGGATAAATAATATTCAGTATGTACATACAATAAAATATTATCCAGCCTTAAAACAAGAAGAAAATTCTGACACATGATACCAGGTGGATGAACATTGAGAACATCATGGTGACTTCATTGTTCTTCAGTATAAGTTAGTCACCAAGGAACACATAACATATGATTCCACTTACAGGAAGTACCAGACTCATCATACTAGAGATAGAAAGCAGAACAGCAGTTGCAGGGGGCTGGAGAAAAGGTAGAAGGGGGAATAATTGTTCAGTGGATATAGAGTTTTCATCTGGAAGGTGAGTGATGGCTGCACAACAATGTGAATGTACTTAAAATCATAGAGCTGAGCACCTAAAAATGGTTAAAATGATGAAATTTATATTATATATATTTTACCACCATTTAAAAAAATCTTAAAAATAAATGAGACTCAATATCTCATTCTAAGGTATAAAGGAACGCTTATGTCTTGTTTCCTAGCCATACCAATGTATATATTTCTTTGAAATGAAAAAAAAAATCCTTTAAAAATATATGAATAAAATCAAAGAGTTCTTTACCTCTTGGCCCCTGACTCAAAAAGTGACAAAACAGAAGTTTATGGCCTCATATCTGAGGCAATGCCTAATAAGTTGACTGTGTGTGTGTGTTAGTCACTCAGTCGTGTCTGACTGTTTGTGACCCCGTGAACTATAGCCTGCCAGGCTTCTCTGTCCATGGAATTCTCTGGGCAAGAATACTGGAGTGGATTGCTATTCCCCTTTCCAGAGGATCTTCCCAACCCAGGGACTGAACCCTGGTCTCCTGCATCGCAGGCAGATTCTTGACCACTTGAGCTACAGGGAAGTCCTAATAGGTTGACTGAGTCCAGTTAAATGGCCAGTTTCCATACTGCATCAGGAGAAGCTGGCTTGGTACCATTTGACTCCTGGTGCCAGAAGGAGCCAATCAATGTTGGATTTTCCACAGAAAGCCTCTTCACCTCGAGTACTGCCTGCATCACTTAATTTTCCTATGTTTGGATCATGTGAAAAATGACTGATTAATTAACCAAGGTTTGGGGCACAACTGGCCATGCTCTTTGCCAAATTTTTAATTCTGATGGAACTGCAAACCTTAGCAGTCCTTAGAAAAAGTGCTTTGGCTTAGAAAACAGCAACAAAGCAACAGAGAGTCCTGCCTTTTTTCAGAAGTCTTCTCCTTTTTCAAAATTCTTCCTGATGTTATTCCAGGAACACCTGCCAATGAGGTAACATTCAGAACAACGATACGATGATCACAATGTAGTTACCAGGTTTGAGTGTCTTTTCTGTGCTAGGAACTAAAGGGTATACTTGACACATGTAGAAAAGTTAATTGTCCCAATCATCTTTCCCAGCAAACAGTATCTATTTACCTTTTAAAGATGAGGAAGCCAAGCCTCATGGAAATGAGGTGCCCAAGATAAAGTGGCAAAAGCTAGGATCTGAACCCAAATCTTCCTAACAGCAAAACCATATTCTTTCTTCTATATCACAAAGTTAATGATGCTCTCATATCTTGGATGAGTTCATTACTGCCATCTTGCCAAGCTTCATTCTTGTAGTTGGCTAAGTTAATAATAGCTTCAGTTTCTAGGCTGGCAGTTGTAGCTCAGAGTGGAGGGGCTCTGGGCAACACAGAGGACATGGGACTCTGGGGTACTGCTTGCCCTGAGTGACCCTTCAACCCCTCTACACCATCTACAGAGCCTTGTAATAATGATTGCATTTATTTGTCAAGCAACTGGTACACCAGGCACTACAGAAGAGGCTTCACATGCTCTCTCTCTAATCCTTGTAGCAATTCCATAAGCAGGTAGCTTATCTTCATTTCACAGGTGAGGCTGGGAAAAGTAAATGACATGCCAAAGCAAAAGAGCTAGTCAGGGGAGGATCTTGCCCTTCATATTGTAATGCCTCCTGGAAGGAATCCAGAGCCAGTCTGCATGACAGAGAAAAGCAGAAGGTGGTGAGGTTATCGATTAGTTTACTATCCATGAGGCAGGCAATCTGGGAAAACTAAACACTGGATGGTGGGGTGGGACAATGAGAGGAGAGAGACCCTTATCATCTCAAGTTTTCAAAACAGATCACCTAAGGTCATAGAACTATGCAAATACACAGCACGGGTTATGGTTCCTGGAATAAATGACTTTGAATCTATACTTTAATGCACTGAGATTATTGATTCACCTGCATCCAGTGTATATTATTAAGCATGTAGGTCTAATTCATTGCATCTGAAACAGCCCCAAGGAGTCTGATTCTCCAGCTATTGGCTTTGGCGAAAGATTCTCTTCAGATCATATAGTTACATGGCAGGTGACATTACAGGAAGGATTTTGTTAACCATACTTTCACAAGAGAGGGGCATATTCATATGAAATCTTTAAATAGGTTTTTTAGCTCCAGTGCCCCTGCCCCTTCCCACCTTCCCCTCCCCTTCCTGTTTTGGATGTTAAACTTTAACACACACAGCTCTAATGACCTGCTAATGCATTTGGGTTAATACACCCAGGCTCCTGAACTCCAGGGCAATGACCTGAACCCCATCTATTAATTTGACCATGAGAGGGGTTCAAGATAGAGCAGTTGCAATAATTCTTTCCACTGGGGATATGGGGGAGTACAAGACTAAGAATAGCTGCTTATATAAATAAAACACAGCCTCTTCCTATCTGTCAGGAAGATCAGGCAGCCACGTGAGCCTGCTCCTTGGTCACCTGGTAGCCATGACTCCTGCCAGGTCTGTGGATGAGTCCTTAATAATTAATCCTGGGCCTACTCAGCCAGAAAGTGTTTCCTAAATAACCTTCTGTCAATAGTGGTTTGAATGAAGACCAGGTTCTAAGGGTAAGAGTTTCCAGTTGATGGCCTTTGGCTACCCCTCCCCTCCCTGTGCCTGCCTCCTCAGCAGGGCTCTGGGGAGACCATATAGGGGAGGGATTCCACCTAGTTGGCTATGGGCTAAATGGTATGTTCCCCCACTGGCCCAGAGGTAAATAATCCACCTGCTGATGCAGGAGATGAGGGTTCTATCCCTGGGTCGGGCAGATCCTCTGGAGAAGGAAGTGGCAACCCATACCAGTATTTGTGCCTGAAAAATCCCACAGACAGAGGAGCCTGGTGGGCTACAGTCCATGGGGTTGCAAAGAGTCAGACATGACTTATTGACTAAACAACCACAACCCTAGATTCAGGTGAAACTGACGTTCTAATCCCCATTATCTCAGACTGTGACTTTATCTGGAGATGTGGTTTTAAAGAGGCAAAATGAGGTCATACGAGTGGGCCCTAATCCAGTATGGCAGGTATCCTTTTAAGAAGAGGAGACTGGGGGACTTTCCCTGTGGCCCAGTAGTTAAGACTCTGTGCTTCCACTGCAGGGGATGTGGGTTCAACCCTTGGTCAGAGAACCAAGTCCCACATGCGGCACGGTATGGCCACAAGACAAAACAGAGAGAACAGGAGCCTGGGACACAGACTCACACGGAAGAAAGGCCACGTGAGGACACGGAGGGAAGACAGCCATCTACAGCCAAGGAGAGAAGCCTCAGAGGAAACGCACCCTGTCAACACCTTGATCTCAGACGTCCAGCTTCCAGAACTGAGGGAAAATGCGTTTCTGCTGTTTAAGTAACTCAGTCTGTGGTGCTTCATCATAGCAGCTCTAGCAAACGATAAACAATTCTACTCATCTGCAGAGAAAGGCGCTTCAGTGTGGACTGGGGGTGTGGACGGAAACTAACCGTTATTTAGCACTGATGCATGCAGAACAGTGCTCCATGAGATCTCGCTTAATCCACCCCATGGCTGGAGATGCTCATGCTTCTGTAGCAGGGAGCTCTCTTTACAGAGGGTTCTGTGCACTTACTTTTTCAACAGCTGCAAAGTTTTTAATCAGTTATACGTACACTGCGAACCTCACTTGTTGTGGGATGACCAGGAAACAATGACATGGAGACTAAGAACTGAAAGGAGCAGCAATGTGCCTGAGTCCAGGAATCTCAGAATCTAGTCAAAGGTGCACAACTTCTCCCCAGGAAAAGACATCTCTGCTCATGAAAGCAGGATGCTGAATTCCATTTCCAGTCAATAAACTCTTTAAACTCAGGTACAGACCCTGCAGGGAATCAAGAGCCTCAGCTTATAAGCCACTAGATTGGAGGACTTCAGTGGAGTGCTGGTAGAGAAGAGATGATGGAGAAGAAGGGAAAACAGAGGTGGGGGAAAGGTGGGGAGAGGAAATGGTGATGGAGAGAGGAGAACAAAGGAGGAAAGAAAAGAGGATGAGGAGTAAGGAGAGGAGAATGAGGAGAAGACAGAAGGCAAAATAGTAGAGAAGAAGCAGGATAGCAGAAAGGGAGTGAAGATGGAAAAGAATAGGAGAGAGGAGGGGAGAATGCATGAGGAGAGAGGGAGAGAGGCTTTGGAGGAGGGGACACCTGGGGCTGAGCTCTGTCTGTGTCTGATCCAGGTGGGTTTAACGCCTGAGCTGGCGGATCCAACTCCTAACCTCAGAAGTGTGGTCAATATTTGGAGGCTCAGATATGAGAACATTTAGAACATGTATTTCCTGCAAACATGCAAAATAAATATGTAAACCTCTCATTGACATTATGAGGCAGGATATCCTAAAGAATTCCTAGGGCTCAGGGAAATTATTAGTGTGAAATCCACAGGTATTAAAACAGATACAACTGTCATAGTTCCTTACATAGGATTCCTTTTTTGTTGCTGAATTTTAAGGAATGTAAAAATGCTTGTCAGGGCATTTGCATATTTCCTCCTGACCTTGACAAATCCCAAACTTACTTCCTACAAGGGGATGGAAGAGGAAGCAGGGAAGACATGAGGGAAATCCCAATGGGCTATCAGTTTTACTTATCAAGTCATTGAAAACATTGCTTCACATGAATGTAAACATGGATGTCTGTGTGGAATGCAAAATTTTATGTATTCATAATTGGTTATCTCAGGCAAGTTACTTTAACTCTCTTAGTCTCAATTTCCACATCCAAAAAAATCTATTAAGAGCATCTGGGAAGTGACATAACATATGTAAACCCCTAGCCCCTGGGAGGTTCTTGACAAATACTAGGTCCTTTCCCTTCTTCCACTGACAGCTAGTCCTCTTCTGAGTTCCGACAGTTTTCCACTTCTCCCTCATCTGACAAATATTTTTTCATAGCTGCATGAATGCTCAGTCATGTCCGACTCTTTGCGATCCCATGGACTGTAGCCGGCCAGGCTCCTCTGTCCACGGGGTTCTTCCAGCAAGAACACTGGCGTGGGTTGCCATTTCCTTCTCCAGGGGATCTTCCTGACCCAGGGATTGAACCTCTGTCTCCTGCGTCTCCTGCATTGGCAGGCAGATTCTTTACCAGTGAGGCACCAGGGAAGACCCCTTTTTCAAAGTTGCAGGTCTGTATTTCTCGTTTTTAGGAAGCAGGGTGCATGTTTCTTCAGAGTAGGGGCCGGGAAGCCTGCCGCGCTGCAGTCACAGAGTCGGACATGACCGAGTGACTGAACAAAACACAAAGGGACCCCAGCCTCTTCCTTTCTGGTTCCCAGCCTGTGCCACCTCGAGGGGAAGACGCAAGGTAATATAGAACAGAAGCAGGGAGGGGAGAAGAAAGAGAGCGCAGACAGGAGAGAAGAGAGGAGGGGAGGATGCAGGAGGAGGGGGGCATCAGAGGAGCGGGCAGGGAGCCAGCAAGTACGGCCGTCCGGGCTGAGCTGGGAGCCGGCGCTCACGCAGCAGTGGCAGAGGAGCCCATCCAACATCTCTTTTCCAAATGGCCCTGTTATGCCCGTGAGAGCTTCTGAAATAGGAATTAGCTCTCTTCTCCCTCCTCTACTGAGAGCCCCTTGAAGTCCAAACTTTCGGTTTTACCCACCTTTTCATACCCTGGGTACACAGCGTCTGTAGAGGAAGTGGTAGGGCCTCTACAAATATTTGCGAAATGGATTTTACTTCGATTTGAGATGGAACCAAAGCTAATATTGACCAGTTTCACAGCTGGCATGAATAACAGAAGAAAGAGGCCTAAGAGTGTAACATCAGCAATTGCACAGAATTGCTCGGGCGTGGCCAGGTCCAGACCTGTGTGGGCAGAGCTCCTGGTCTTGGTGTCCAATCACAGAAGTGGTGGGATGCCCAGACCGCCAGGTGCCCAGAGGAAAGGCCACAGTAGGTAGGCTGTCACTTACTATAATGGAGGCCCGATTCCCCACACCTCGCAGGATTTAGAGGTGATTTCTACTCTACTCCCTGGTGGTTCAGATAGATGGTAAATATCCTGCAATGCAGGATACCTGGGTCTGATCCCTGGGTCATGAAGATCGCCTGGAGAAGGGAATGGCATCCCATTCCAGTCCTCTTGCCTAGAAAATCCCATGGACAGAGGAGCCTGGCGGGCCACTGTCCATGGGGTTGCAAAGAGTCAGACTGGACTGAATGACTGGCAGTTCCACTTTCTAATTCACTGAAATGGGGCCCCCTCTGGGCAGTCTTCTGGAGTCTTCAGTCCTGCCAACATTGGTCTTTCCCTTCTCTGTGCTCCTGCTATAGCTGGAGAAAGTCTCATAGCTTTATCCCAATCACAGGATGTTCACTGTTGGTGTGTTTATCTTACCTGGTAGATTCCACCAGAGCTTTTAAAAAGATGATCAGGTTTTCCTGTGAGACAGGCGCAAGCTCCCACTTCTGGGACTGACTTTACCTTGCGGTCTCAGCTTCCTCATACGTAAAATGGGCTAAGAACCCCTGCTTCCACGAGATGACGTGTATAAAGCACTCAGCACCAGGCCTCATACACAGTTCAGTTCAGTCGCTCAATAGTGTCTAACTCTTTCTGACTCCATGAGTCAGCACACCAGGCCTCCCTGTCCATCACCAACTCCTGGAGTCTACCCAAACCCATGTCCATCGAGTTGGTGATGCCATTCAGCTACCTCATCCTCTGTCGTCCCCTTCTTCTCTTGCCCCCAGTCCTTCTCAGCATAGGGTCTTTTCCAATGAGTCAACTCTTCACATGTGGTGGCCAAAGTATTGGAGGTTCAGCTTCAACATCAGTCCTTCCAATGAACACCCAGGACTGATCTCCTTTAGGATGGACTGGTTGGATCTCCTTGAAGTCCAAGGGACTCTCAAGAGTCTTCTCCAACACCACAGTTCAAAAGTATCAATTTTCGGTGCTCAGCTTTCTTCACCATCCAACTCTCACATCCACACATGACCACTGGAAAAACCATAGCCTTGACTAGACAGACCTTTGTTGGCAAAGTAATGTCTCTGCTTTTCAATATGCTACCTAGGTTGGTCATAACTTTCCTTCCAAGGAGTAAGCGTCTTTTAATTTTGTGGCTGCAATCACCATCTGCAGTGATTTTGGAGCCCCCAAAAATAAAGTCTGACACTGTTTCTACTGTTTCCCCATCTATTTCCCATGAAGTGATGGGACCAGATGCCATGATCTTAGTTTTCTGAACGTTGAGCTTTAAGCCAACTTTTTCTTTTACTTTTTTTTTTATTAGTTTTGCCATACAATGACATGATATCACCATGGGTTTACATATGCTCCCCCTCCAGAACCCCCCTCCCTCCTCCCTCCCTCCTCCCTCCCCCCAGGAAATCTCGATGCACCAGCCCCGAGCATCAATCCTGGGCTGGCGATTGATTACACATATGATAATTAATATGTTTCAATGCCATTCTCCCATATCATCCCACCCTTACCCTCATCCACAGAGTCCACGAGTCTGTTCTATACATCTGCGTTCCTTTTGCTGTCTCGCATGCTGGGTTCTTGTTACCATCTTTCTAAATTCCATATATATGCGTTAATATACTGAATTGTTGTTTTTCCTTCTGGCTTACTTCACTCTGGATAATGGGCTCCAGTTCCGTCCACCTGAGTAGAACTGATTCAAATGAATTTTTTTTTTAAATGCTGAGTAATATTCCATTGTGTATATGTACCACAGCTTTCTTATCCATTCGTCAGTTGATGGGCATCTAGGTTGCTTCCATGTCCTGGCTATTGTAAACAATGCAGCTATGAACATTGGGGTACACGTGGCTCTTTCAATTCTGGTTTCCTCGATGTATATGCCCAGTAGTGGGATTGCTGGGTCATATGGCAGGTCTATTTGCAGTTTTTTAAGGAACCTCCACACTGTTTTCCATAGTGTAAGCCAACTTTTTCACTCTCCTCTTTCACTTTCATCAAGAGGCTTTTTAGTTCCTCTTCACTTTCTGCCATAAGGGTGGTATCAGCTGCATATCTGAGGTTATTGATATTTCTCCTGGCAATCTTGATTCCAGCTTGTGCTTCTTCCAGCCCAGCATTTCTCAGGATGTACTCTGCATACAAGTTAAATAAGCAGGGTGACAGTATACAGCCTTGACGTACTCCTTTTCCTATTTGGAACCAGTGTGTTGTTCCATGTCCAGTTCTAACTGTTGCTTCCTGACCTGCATACAGGTTTCTCAAGAGACAGGTCAGATGGTCAGGTATTCCCATCTCTTTAAGAATTTTCCACAGTTTATTGTGATCCACACAGTCAAAGGCTTTGGCATAGTCAATAAAGCAGAGTAGATGTTTTTCTGGAACTCTCTTGCGTTTTCGATGATCCAGCGGATGTTGGCAATTTGATCTCTGGTTCCTCTGCCTTTTCTACCCATGCAGAGTAGGTGCCCCATAAATGCAGCCTGCCTTCCCTTTCCTCCCCTAGTCCTCTTTGGAAGTCCGACTTTTCTGGAAGACTCTCAAGAACCTCAAACAGAGCCTGATTAAGGGTAGATGCTCAGAATTTATTTTTATAACGAATGTGTGTCAGACTCTACAGAATGCTCTCCCCCACACCTCCCCACCAAGCATCCAGAAGACCCTCATGTAAACTGTACAGACTTGTCCCTTCAAACACAGATATAGATTGTGCTAGAATAAACTTGGAAGGAATCAGAAAAATGTAAATAATTCAAATAGGTGGTACAATTCAAGGAGCGTGGTTTTTTCCATGTTGCAAAGCAGGTTTAATTATAATTATGGTTTAAAAAAAGATTTTCAGTACAGAGTCTGTATCTGAGTGTTTTAGGCATTAAAAAAACAAAAACACCTTTTGGAGAAGAATACAAGAGTGATGTTTACATTCTCTACAGGGAAAGAGTGGCAACCACCTCTCTCAGTCATCAGCTCTAAGCTCTTGGCTTGTGACCCTTTCCAGTAAGCTGGGGGTCAGGGTGGGGGCTCCAGGATGCTGCAGAAGGTATCAGGAGCCACACATGAATACATGCAGGCTAAGTTGCTTTGCTTCAGTTGTGTCCAACTCTTTGCGACTCTATGGACTGTAGTCCACCAGGCTCCTCTGTCCCTGGGATTCTCCAGGTAAGCAGACTGGAGAGGGTTGCCGTGCTCTCCTCCAGGGGATCTTCCTGACTCAGGGATTGAACCCACATTTCTTATGTCTCCTGCGTTGGCAGGCAGGTTCTTTACCACTAGTGCCTCTAAGAAGCCACACAGGCTGTTGCAGGTCTGCTTGTTCTCCACACCTCCCAGCTCCCAGGACCCTACGCAGGCAGTGATGGGGCTGGACACACAGCCAGTGGAGATTTCCTACCTGCTCCCTGCCAACACCACCAGCAGCACCAGGACGCGGCCGCCCACCAGGTCGGTTTTGATTTTAGGGGTTTAAGGTGGTGGGATCTTTCCCAGATCTGGTCCCCTGTGTTGCCCATTCCCCAGGGCTAGGGTGCTATCTGCCATGGTGTGTGGACTGCTGGACTAGGGATCCCAACACAGGAGTCCGAGGACCGGTTGGCCTGGCCTCCGCTTGCCATGTGACCCTGGACAAGCCACTGTCCCCTTTGGCCCCCAGTTTCCTCCTCTAAGTGAAGGGTTGGGTCAGATGACGCTGTGTGAGATGAGTTTCTCTGATCCAGTGAGCATCCAGTGGCCCACAGCAGGAGGCCTGGCCACTTCCCAAGCAGGATCCCGCAGGTACCTGGACAGTCTCCTCATTTGTTCTCTAGTGAACCTGGGAAGTGGGCTCTCCTGTCCCTCCTTTGCAGGAACACGAAAACAGAGAGGCCGGGGTAATCAGACTGTCCAGGGCCATACCGCTAGAACACAGTCACCAGGGTGGGTTTTAGGAGAGGATGAAGAATGGCAATGTCTGGTGCCTGGGGCAGCCTGGCCACTGAGTTGTCCAGAGGGGGACACGGCTGGTGGAAAGCAGGGAACATGCCACACGCCTGGGCTCCAGGGAGGGAACACGGATCTGAACCCCCAGGCCCGGCCTCGAGTGCCAGGCCCTGGGGCTCCTATGTTCCTGGTGACACTTGGAGAAATTGCTGTGTCTCTGAGTCTCAGTTGTCCTCATTTTTGTGTGTGTGCCACCCTGCGCAGGATGTGGGATCGCACGTTCCCAACCAGGGACTGCACCTGTGTCCCTGCAGTGGAAGCATGGAGTCCTAACTGCCAGATGACCTGACCACCAGGGAAGTCCCTTCTTTATCTTTAAAGCAGGGATAACCACCTCTCCTCTGCCCATCTTGTAGGCTTGTTGAAAAGATCAAATGAGAAGAGGGTCTGAAAGCAGCTGCTTACAATTCTCAAAAGCACCAGTCCCACCACCGACTTGTTCTGTGGTCCCTTGAGTCTCAGGTTCTCTGCCTGTGACATGCAGACCCTCAGTCCTGCCTTCCAGGGCTGTGTGTGTGCGTGGGCATGGCAGGGGAGTGATTGCGTCTGAGGGGTCTGACCTGCCCGGTGCCCCCAGTGACACACAGGGGTCGAGAATCGCTCTCCACGCTTCCTGAAAGTGCAGGGCCTTGGGTACCTTGTTCTCAGGCTTCCTCCCCCACCACAGCGCTCGGCAGACAGGAGGCTCTGGGGGCTGGAGAGCTCGCTCTGTCTTCTCCTCAGGACCTGGGGCTTTGTCTCTCTTCGATGGCAGGCTTGGCCCACAGCTTGCCTTATGTACGTTTCTAGAACCTTCCAATCAGCCTCCCTGTGGCAGCAGCCTAGGTCCCCGGAATGCAAAAATTTTCTGACTCCCAGAGTCAAGCCATGTGTGTCCTGGGTGTGGTCCACAGATGCCAGGGGTGATGGGATTTCAGCCAAAAGAAGCAAGGCTCTGAGTCCTGGGGGTTCCACACCAACGCCAGGTCCTTTCCCGGGACTTTTTTCCTGCACCAACTAGAAAACAGGGCTGTCTCTGGGTCCTCTCTGCGGCCACGTTGTAACTAAAAGCAGGCTGGGTCTGTTCCCAGTCGCTTCCCAGTTTAGTAACAGCATGGCTGTGTCACCCCGAGCATTTTGGGGGTTGCTTCCTCACAAAATGTCACAGCATCTGAGAGCGGAGGAACCTGGGACCCTGAGTGGACAGAGCGTGAAGGCAGGACGGGAAATGGGGAGTCAGGCAGGGCTCCTCGGCTCTGGTTGTTCACATACGGGGGCCCCATGGCGACCACCCGGCACCCACTGTTCCCCTGGGGCCACCGGACTCAGAACTTCTGAGGCTGGGCTCTGCCGCCAGCATTTTCCAGCAGCTACACAGAACCTTCTGCCGACAAGGTGCTTTATTGACACTTACTCCTCACATGCAGGTCACCACAGGAGCACTCGTGACGGGCTGCGTTTCTACCAGGTCTCCCCCACCGCAGACCCCGAACGACACAGCCTCCCAGACCCACCCAGAAATCCAGACTCTGCAAGCTCCCCATGGCTCCATCCACCGCAAACTATTCCCCTGTAACTGAGCCCCCACCACCACCATGTCCCATAACTTCCTGCGATTTCATTTTCCCATTTGGCATTTAGTTTTGATGTTCAGGGCATTAAGGGCCCATAGCTTCCCCCGAGCTATTTCTCTCTGAAGCAGTGAAATAGCTTAGCGATTTGGGAGCCACGCAAAATGCATTGTTTTGCTGGGGGACGCCTGTGAGGGGAAACCTGACTTTCTTTGCTCCTAAATTAGAGTGTAAATGTAGCAGGCTTCCCATCAGGATTTCCCCCCCCCCCAGAATCTTGTTAGTTATGAGGCCAGAAGCCCTTCCCCGTGGACTGTGCTCCTTGCCACAAGACAAAGATGGACGTTGTAGACCACGCAGGTCCCCGGGAGGATATGCTCAGGGCTTGCAGAGACCCAGGTTCAAACTTGGGCTCCACCCCTTTCCTGTCGCAGTTGTGTGGGCTGGGCCTTCTCCTCTGGAAAACCTCCATCACCATCCGATTGTGGCATTCACTAAGGACACCTAAGAGGATGCCAGCAAAGGCCTCACACACTGTTTACCCAAAACCAACACCAGCAGCTGTTATTATTAAACGCTGGAGATGATTGTTATGTGACTGCTGCCCTAATGTTTGACTTCTGCAAGTTCAGGTCCTTTGACTGGACCTGCGATGTCCCCAGGAGCCCCTGGGGCAGTGAGGAACACACTGGCCGTTCTAGGAAAGTCTTCTCTCTGGACAGCCTGGCCTTCAAATGCCATCTGTGAAGATCAGGCTGAGGACACGGAATGTAAAATGTGCTGGTTCCTCTGGCCGGGTGTTGGCACAGGCCAGGGTGTCTGCTAAGCTCCCCGGGGGATTCTGGAGAACAGCTGGGCTGAGAGCCTCCGCTTAATTCTTCACTCTTCCCTTTTCTGTCTTGGTCTTCTCCCCATTCAGATGGGTGACTGGCACCTGGAGACCATCTCCAGACTCAGGACAACACAGATGTGCTCTCAGTACAGTGGGGTGAGTCGGTGGGAGCTGACCTATCTGTTTTCAGTCACATCCATGCCTCCCTGTTTTCTAGCCCCGCCTTCATACATTTAATGACGATTATTTACTGAGCAACTACTTTGTGTCCATCACTGCAGTGAGGCAGGTGGTGGTACCACCCTGCCCTCAGGGAGCTGCCATTCTGAGTACATGGGTGAGGGTGGGAATTTGAAGATGGAGCACGGTGTGTGAAAGACAAAAGGGGGAAGAATGGTCAGGATGAGAAAAGAAAAGGAGGCAGGATAACATTCATGACACGAAAATCCATGGAAAGGCAGGATAACATGACCTTGGTTAAGGAACACCGCTGCTGGAACTGAAGTGCCAGGGTTCAAATCCTGCCTCAGCCACTTACAAGCTCTGTGACTCTGGGTTATGTACTTAATATCTCTGTGACTTGGAATCCCCATCTCCAACTTGGAGATGATGCTAACTTCCAAGAGCTTTTGTGACAATTCAATAAGTTAATTCATGCAAGGTGGTGGCTCAGATGGTATAGAATCTGCCTGCAATGCAGGAGACCCAGGTTCAATCCCTGGGTTGGGAAGATCCCCTGGAGAAGGGAATGGCTACACACTCTGGTATTCTTGTCTGGAGAATGCCGTGAACAGAGGAGCCTGCTGGGAGGTCTACAGTCCATGGGGTCACAAAGAGTCAGATACAGCTGAGTGACTAACGTTTTCATTTTGTCTCAATTCATACAAATCACTCAGAAGAGTACCTGAAACACATTAAGCAGTACATAAACATTTGATATTATTATTATGGCATTGGTTCAGCCTCATCTACAGAATAGAGATAACAGCATATCTAACTAGAACACCCTTGTGAAGATTAAATGAGAGGTAGAGCTGGAATATGCATGACAATACCTGATATCCTGGTAAGCAGGCCATTCAAGTTCACTGTCACCATTTTCATGTTTAATCATTACCTGTGCTGGGCAGAGGATAAGCCACTTGGAGCAAAGCTGTAAACAACCAACTCTCTCCAGGAAATGGGACAAGCTCTCCCTGGGGAAGTGCCCTCTGCAGGAGTGCAAGGCCAGGGCTGGACAGTGCCGCCTGTAGGACGACCGGATGAGGTGCCCTGGCAGGCCAAGAACCTGTTTGCTTTCTGGGCTGTCCTCAGTCCTGTCTGATTCTTTGTGACCCCATGGACTGTCACCCGCCAGGCTCCTCTGTCCATGGGATCCTCCAGATAAGAATACTGGAGTGGGCTGCCATATCCTCTTCCAGATCCATGATTCTGTCTAATCTGTATCTGTTTTAGCCCACTGATAAAACTTTTCACAAACATCCTGGAGGCTTTGACCCTAGACAGTAATCCTCCTCTTCCTGTTTTCCTGTCTCTGCAAAGAGACACCAAATCCAGACATCTCTTGCCCCAGGAGCTGATGACACTTGCAAAGAGTGTGTCATTCAAGGGTGTAAACTCCCCTTGGGTTGGCTCCCCAGCCCGCTCCTCCCTCCTAGCAGAAGGGACACCGGGGGCCCTGTGCACCAACTGAGGGTCCAGTGGGGCTGGTGGGCAACTTCCCAGGCAGGCGCCTCTGAAGACAGGGACTGAGACCCAGCTCGGGACCCGCAGGGTCTGAGGAAGCATCCAGTCTTTCCTCTCCCCTCTCCCTCCCTGGGTGCAGTTCATTGGTGCCCACTAAGAATAGCAGTGGTTATTTGGGGAAAACACACCGCACTCTGTCTCTGGGGATGCCAGTGCAAGAAGGCTCTTTCAAAAATAGAACCCCAATCAGGTGTGCTGCCTGACTCCTCACCTCCCCCACCAGTCCCAGAAAGATCCCTTCAGGAAGACCCAGAGACAACAAAGCAGGTCCTCATGCAGGAGAGGGTCAGAGCTGGGGGCTCACCCAGGCTGTCTTCTTCCACATCCCTTCTCCTGTTTCTACTTTCTAAAAAAATCCATTTTTCCTTGATATAAAAATATGTATTTATTTTAGGTATCATGGAAAACACTGAAAAGTAATCTCACCAACTAGAAATAATCACTGATATTAGTCTGTTCTTCCTCATTTCTCTCTTTTCTATAACACACACACACACTAAACACTCACAGATGCATACATTTTGTCCTTTCTTTTTCCCACTGACCATCACATCAAAGGTATTTCCCTTTGTCATTCAATATACTTCTCCAACTTGATTTTGTAATTTCAGTACAATATAGAGGTTAAGCTGATACGTTTTGCTTCAGAAAGATCTGAGCTCAAGACCTAACTCTGGCTATTGTAAACAATGCAGCGATGAACATTGGGGTACACGTGTCTCTTTCAATTCAGGACATGGAAGCAACCTAGATGCCCATCAACTGACGAATGGATAAGAAAGCTGTGGTACATATACACAATGGAATATTACTCAGCATTAAAAAAAAAATTCATTTGAATCAGTTCTACTCAGGTGGACGGAACTGGAGCCTATTATCCAGAGTGAAGTAAGCCAGAAGGAAAAACAATACAGTATACTAACGCATATATATGGAATTTAGAAAGATGGTAACGAGAACCCTGCATGCGAGACAGCAAAAGAAACGCAGATGTATAGAACAGTCTCGTGGACTCTGTGGATGAGGGCAAGGGTGGGATGATATGGGAGAACGGCATTGAAACATGTTAACTATCATATGTGAAATCAATCGCCAGCCCAGGTTTGATGCTCGGAGCTGGGGCACCGGGATGAGCCAGGGGGAGGGAATCAGGAGGGAGGAGGGAGGGGGGTTCTGGAGGGGGAACATATGTATACCCATGGCAGATTCATGTCAATGTATGGCAAAACCAACACAATAAAGAAAATTAAAAAAAAAAAAAAGACCTAATTCTGTCACTTACAGGTTTTGTGGCCATGGGCAGCTACTTACACTCTGTAAACCTCAGCTTTCACTTTTATGAAGTGGGGTCATTGATAGTACCCACCCTGCGATAGCTAGGAAAGTGAAGTGTGGCACTTTCCTCAAAACCACTTAGTAAATGTGGATAATAATGATACCACCACTGACAACAAGCTCCACCGAACCAGCTTTGAGTTAATGATGCACTTGTTCATAGTATTTCGCTTGTTTCCAAAGCCCACATTCTCCTGCCACTCCTCCCTTCTCTGGGAGGCTCTGGAATTCACAAAGGGGGCTAAGATGGTGGCCTCCTGCTTAGAAACCTTGCAAATGAGTAACAAATTACCTGAATAGCCATGGGGTGGAGGTTGGGGTTGGGAGGGGCACGCTGGCAAAGATTTACCCAGGTTATCTCCCAAAGAGACCTGCCTCTCACCTCCAACACCAAGCCTTGCAAAAGCTCTGGTATGCTATGGCCAAGCCAGGCTCCCTTTGCAGACTCCTTTTCCTGGTGTGAGTCAGGGCCCTATGCCTCTAGCCCAAAGTAATGCCTGGACAATGGGCTTCCTTTTCTGATTCTCACCCAGATTCCACCCTGATCACCTTTTTTCTCTGTTATCCAATTTCCCTAGGAAATTGGATAACAGATATTTTTTACCCCATTTATAGCCTTTCATTTTGCCTAGAAGTATTACAAGCTGGGCCTTGATGAAGAAAACAAGGCTCAGAGAGGTTCGGTGACATCCCTGTGGTCACACAGCTAGTCAACTTCATTTAGAAGTTTGTTAAGGGTTGAACTGTGTCCACCCCAAACTCATATGTTGACACTTTAACCCTCAGCACCTCAGAATGTGACTGCTCAGTCATGCTGGATTGTTTGTGACACTGTGCACTGTAGCCCACCAGGCTCCTCTGTCCATGGGATTCTCCAGGCACGAATACTGGAGTGGGTAGCCATTTCCTCCTCCAGGATATCATGTGGGTGGATCCTAATCCAATATGACTGGAATAAGAAGAGATCAGGACAACACAAACATGGGAATAATCAAATGAGGACACAGTAAGAAGGCACCCACCTGTAAATCAAGAGAGGGGCCTCAGAAGAAACTAAATCTGCTGGCACTTTGATCTTGGACTTCTAGCTTCCACAGTTTTGAAAAAAAATAAATTTCTGTTGTTTAAAACACCCAGTGTGTGGTATTTTGCTATAGCGCCCCTAGTAAATTAATACGAAGCTTGAAATCAAAACCAGAACTCTTAACAGTTTTTAAGATTCCAAAGTAGTTTCATATTTTTGATTCTTTTTATTTTTACAGTGATCCTGGGAGGCAGGAAGAATATTTTAATCCTTGTATAGTTGGAGGGGATTAACGAAGTTTTGTCTGTAAAGTGCTTGGCCTACTGCCTGGAAAGCGGAGGTAACTGATTATTCTCACCTCAAGTATTTGTACTTGCCATGGATTCTGAGACTTAGCAAGAGCGGGTGTTATAAACTCCATGTAGGGAAGGTCTGCCCAAGGGCTGGAAGGGCCACCTGAGGAGGGGGAGTTCCCATCACAGGACACGGGAGAGCAGAAGCAGCCAGTGGGTACCACACTGCAGAGCAGAGGTCCTCCCTGTGATGCGAGAGGAGCAGCAGCTTCACCCGGAAGCCTGTCAGAAATGCAATTCTGGGGCTTTACCCCGCTGCTGCGCTGTGCTGTGCTGAGTCGTGTCTGACTCTTTGTGACCCCATGGACTGTTGCCCGCCAGGCTCCTCTGTCCATGGCGATTCTCTAGGCAAGAATACTGGAGTGGGTTGCCGTGGCCTCCTCCAGGGGATCTTCCCAACCCAGGGACTGAACTCACATCTCCCATGTTGCAGGAGGATTCTTTACCATCTGAGCCACCAAGGAAGCCGGTGGCTTCCCTAGAACTACTGAATCAGAGACTGGGGTGGGGGTGGAGGCTCAGCAGGTTTTGTTTTGCCAGCCCTCCAGGTGATTTTAATACACAGTGAAACCTGAGAACTAGTGAGCTGGGGACACTGAGGAATGGACAGGGAGACTGGAAAGGACAAGATGACCTTCAGAGAGAGAGACAGAGATTCAGGAGGACACCGACCTCCTCCCTGCCCTGCCCCTTATCTTTCAGAGGTCACAGCCACACAATTTGAGTGGAAACAGTTGGGGTTGACTTGTGTTCTTTAGTATCAGCTGACAGCTCATCTGTGAAGTTGGGAGAAAGCTACCCACTGCAGCTAGTGTCCCCCAGACATGCCATAGGTGACACATCAGTGCCGAAAATGGCCTTGGAGATTTCGCATCTTAGCAGATCTGGCCCACAGAGGGCAAGGATCATCCAAGGTCACACACTGAGGATGCAAGCCAGGCCTTCAAGGCTTACTCCTTGTCACCACGCGGCCATGCTTGGTGTCCTTAAGGGATGTGAGTACCCAGCAAAACCACTGGGAGAAACTTCTGTGTGCATCCCACCTCTCTTGCTCAGCTGGCACACGGATGCCTTTCGACTTGAGGCTGATCATTCTTGACAGATGTTTCAGAGTCAAGGCAGTGCACGAGAGGACAAAGCTGTGGCTCTAGGCACAAGCACAGTCTGTGAATTTTGTCCCTGTCAATGTAGTTTCTGTTCATGTTGCAGGATTATCTTGCCTTAGAGACATTTCACCTAGGGCATTACAAGTGACTCATACTCTGGCTGCCTCAACACTCAGAGTCATTCCAGAGTAACATTTGTCACACCAGGCTTAATCAGTCCTGGTAGGAAGCATGTTCAAAGGTCGGGCACTGCTATGCCCCACACTGCTTTCTGACTTTATTGGAAAAAGCCATCCTGCAGAAGGCCTGTAGCAAGAAGCTCTCCTTCTAACTGGTACAGCAGAGCCCACGACTAGGGCTGAAGAACGTGAGTAGCTCTAGAAGTAGGACATCAGATAACATGGAAAACATGATCTTGGCTGGAAGACAGATGGGAAGTTTGGGCTTGGACACTACTATTCTGTCATCTTGTGCCTGGGCCCCAAAATTTGAATTTCTAACAGTAATACCGATGCTGGTGGTCAAGGGACCACACTTTGAAAATTACCAGCAATTGTAACCTGTCTGGCTGTCTTCATGGAGTTCTAGTGCTGGCTCATCTGGAGGATCTGTATGCCAACGCAGTTCTGCCATCTGCAGAACTTATCATCAGATCATCACTTCTCACCTCTGAGCCTCAGGCTTCCTATCTGTAAAATGGGAATAACAACTACTGTCTGCACCTGAGAGTGGTCAAAGTCAAACAGAGAAACAAAGAAGGCAAAAGATTCCCAGAAATTGTAAAGACTGTTCAAACACAAGAGGAAGCAATTAGGGCATGCCTACCTTAAGTCATGAATACCTTAAGTCATTAAGACTAGAGATCTCTTCAAGAAAATTAGAGATACCAAGGAAACATTTCATGCAAAGATGGGCTCAATAAAGGACAGAAATGGTATGGACCTGACAGAAGCAGAAGATATTAAGAAGAGGTGACAAGAATACACAGAAGAACTGTACAAAAAAGATCTTCATGACCCAGGTAATCAAGATGGTGTGATCACTCACCTAGAGCCAGACATCCTGGAATGCGAAGGCAAGTGGGCCTTAGGAAGCATCACTACAAACAAAGCTAGTGGAGGTGATGGAATTCCAGTTGAGCTATTTCAAATCCTAAAAGTTGATGCTGTTAAAGTGCTACACTCAATATGTCAGCAAATTTGGAAAACTCAGCAGTGGCCACAGCACTAGAAAAGGTCAGTTTTCATTCCAATCCCAAAGAAAGGCAATGTCAAAGAATGCTCAACCTACCACACAATTGCACTCATCTCACACGCTAGTAAAGTAATGCTCAAAATTCTCCAAGCCAGGCTTCAGCAATATGTGAACCGTGAACTTCCACATGTTCAAGCTGGTTTTAGAAAAGGCAGAGGAACAAGATATAAAATTGCCAACATCTCCTGGATCATTGAAAAAGCAAGAGAGTTCCAGAAAAACATCTATTTCTCCTTTATTGACTATGCCAAAGCCTTTGACTGTGTGGATCACAAAAAAACGTGGAAAATTCTTCAAGAGATGAGAATACCAGACCATCTGACCTGTCTCTTGAGAAACCTGGATGCAGGTCAGGAAGCAACAGTTAGAACTGGACATGGAACAACAGACTGGTTCCAAATAGGAAAAGGAGTATGTCAAGGCTGTATATTGTCACCCTGCTTATTTAACCTGTATGCAGAGTACGTCATGACAAACGCTGGGCTGGAAGAAGCACAAGCTGGAATCAAGATTGCTGGGTGAAATATCAATAACCTCAGATATGTAGATGATACCACCCTTATGGCAGAAAGTGAAGAGGAACTAAAGAGCCTCTTGATGAGAGTGAAAGAGGAGAGTGAAAAAGTTGGCTTAAAGCTCAACATTCAGAAAACTAAGATCATGGCATCTGGTTCCATCACTTCATGGCAAATAGATGGGGAAACAGTGGAAAAAGTGACAGACTTTATTTTGGGGGACTCCAAAATCACTGCAGATGGTGACTGCAGCCATGAAATTAAATGACACTTACTCTTTGGAAGGAAAGTTATGACCAACCTAGACAGCATATTAAAAAACAGAGACATTGCTTTGCCAACAAAGGTCTGTCTAGTCAAGGCTATGGTTTTTCCAGTGGTCACATATGGATGTGAGAGTTGGACTATCAAGAAAGCTGAGCACCTAAGAACTGATGCTTTTGAACTGTGGTGTTGGAGAAGACTCTTGAGAGTCCCTTGGACTCCAAGGAGATCCAACCAGTCCATCCTAAAGGAGATCAGTCCTGGGTGTTCATTAGAAGGACTGATGTTGAAGCTGAAACTCCAATACTTTGGCCATCTGATGCGAAGAGCTGACTCATTTGAAAAGACCCTGATGCTGGGAAGGATTGGGGGAAGGAGGAGAAGAGGACGACAGAGGATGAGATGGCTGGATGGCATCACTGATTCAGTGGACATGAGTTTGGGTGGGCTCTGGGAGTTGGTTTTGGACAGGGAGGCCTGGCATGCTGCAGCTCATGGGGTTGCAAATAGTCGTACACGACTGAGCGACTGAACTGAACTGAACTGAACTGAACCTTAAGGCAGAAGTTCTGTTTGATGTCAGGATACTGACATGAATAAAGCAGAATTTCTGCTCTTAGAGAGCCCATGTAGAAGACAGATAAATGAACCCCTGTTATAGCTGATGCAGTAGCGGAGATCACAGTAAGCTGTAGAAGTGTGGAGAAGAGATGGGCAAGTCGCTTAAGTTTGACTTTATCCTCAAGGCAAAAGGAAGCCTTCATGGGAGTTTAAGGTGGAAAGCAACCTCATCTTACTTGTTTTATGGAAAGATCACTGTGGGCTGGAGCATGCGTCACCCATTGGGAGGGGCACGTCTAGAGACAGAGAGGTTGGAAGACAGTGAGGAGGCTGCAGCAGTGCTACAGTAAGGAGAGGATGGAGAGAAGTAGATGCATTGGAGAGGTTAGATGTGCAGGACCAAAAAGGCTGTAGAATCAAGAGAGTGCCCACGTTTCTGGTTTACTGAGTGAGGTAGGGAGGACTGGGCAAATGGATTAGGATGCAGTTAATAAGCCTCTGCTTCCTGGCTATGTCCCCAATGGCTCAGAGGGTACAGAATTTTCCTGGAATGCAGGAGACACGAGACGTGGGTTCAGTTCCGGGGCTGGGAAGATGCCCTGTAGGAGGGCATGGCAACCTACTCCTGTGTATGGAAATCCCATGCACAGAGGAGGCTGGCGGGCTCCAGTCCGTGGGGTCACACAGAGTTGGACACAACTGAGTGACTAAGCATGCATGCATCCTGGCTGTGTCCCTACCATGAATGGATACCTTGTCCTGTGTACCAACGCTACTCTGATTGCCAGGACCAGGATTCCCCCACTGTGAGGAACTGTTTCTCTATCTTCCCTCCCCAGGCCCTGGCATTCCTGAGCTTTTGCTCTTCTCTACTGCTCTGACATGCAGCCGTGTCCTTCGCATCTGTGGAGTCATCACCAAAATGAACAACAGTAGCAATTAGCAAGCAATCATTTTTTTTTTCTTATACAATGCCTGGGAGTGCACATAATGTTTGTGATCGCTGCAAAAATAATGGAATGAAAAGTGGGGCTTCTGCCAAAGTAAAGGAAGAAAATCTATTTAACTAAACTCAAGTGGTTCAGACCCACTTTGAGGTTTCTCAAACTGGGGCCTGCTAAGGTTCTCTGCCCTTCTAGCCTGCCTGGGGTGGGGAGCTGCTCACGTGCCAACAAGGGTGGCGGGGCACACAGCGATGGCCTCTGGAGGCTTGGGGAATCACTGTTACAGTGGAATTCTTCTGGCATCTTCTCTGTGCATTAGAGATAGGCAGCTCTCTGGGCTTCTCACTCACAGCTTAGCTCCCAGCCAGTGGAGAAGAGGTGCTCACGGAGGTTCTAAGTGAGTTTAGGAGCTTCCCAGGGAGACAATGGACTAGAGGAGATTCAAAATGATAAGAGAGCTGGCTGAATCCCTGACTGTGCTAAAACAAGCCTATTGTTTAATTAATAATCAATCCTCTCAACTGTCCTGAAGAGTAGGTATTATTAATCCCATTTTACAGAGGAAGAAAATAGAGGGGAAAGTTGATGATGACCTCACAGCTAATAAACAGCAAAACTGGGATTCTAGCTCAGGTTACTTGATGCAACAGCCCATGACTGAGATAGAATCAAAAAGATAGGTGACAGTAAGAGTTGGCGAGGGTGTGGAGCAAGCAGGACTCTCATACATTGCTAAGGGGAACACAAAATGCTACGGGCACTTGAAAACAGTCTGGCAGTTCTTCAAAGGGTTAAACAGATTTGCTATGTGCTCCTCTAATTCCTCACCGAGGTATTAATATATTCCCAAGAGAAATGAAAATATGCATCCACAAAGAAATCTGTATATGAATGTTCATAGCAGCATTATTCATAATAGTAAAAAAGTGAAAGGAACCCAGATGTCTGTCAACTGATGAACTGACAGATAAAATGTGGTACATCCATTCAATGGAATTCACTTAGCAATAAAAAAGAAATGAAGTGTTGAGTTGGTGAAAAAGTTCTTTCAGGTTTCCCGTAATGAACGTTTTGGCCAACTCAATGCTACATATTCTGCAGCCTTGAAACCATTATGCTAAGTGCAAGAAGCCTATTACAAACGAGTACGTATGGTTACGTTTACATGAAATGTTTAGAATAGGAAAATTCGGAAGGACAGGAAGTAGACTCATGGTTGTCTAGGGATGGAGGGTTAGGGAGAAATCTGGGGTGACCAGATTTCTGATACCAGTAATATATGTGGGGATTTTGGAGGAGGGGTGATAAAAATATTCTAAAACTGATTATGGTGATGGCTGCACAACTCTGTGAATATACTAAAAATTATTGAATCATATACTTTAAATGGGTGAATTACATCTCAACAAAGATGTTGCTTTTTTTTTAAAGCCTATGATTAAATATTTAAAAAGAAAGAAAAAGAAAGTCATGATCTTTCCAAGTAAGAGTATCTAGAATTATTTTTTCACTCAGCCAACAAATCTTAAGCCCCTATTATGAATCGGCATAAATCTGGGAAATTTTAACTAGGAGCTCTTAATCTGGGTGGAGGAGATAGGATGTGGGCACAGATAATCATGATTCATGGAGAAGAAGCCAAGGGATTTTAAACAGGAGGATATTATTTCACATCCAGCAGGTTGGCAAAATTTAAAAGTCTGACATTACCACACTGGCAAAGATGCAGGACCCCAGATATTCTGATATATTGTCTAAGGGAGGATAAATAGGTATAATTTGGAAGTAATTCTTGTAGTGTTTAGTGGAACTAAAGATACATGTGCCCTCTGACCCAGCTATTCAAACAGAACTAGGGATGCACATGCCCTCTGACCTGGACATCCCAAGTGCTCCTAGGATATACTTGGGTAAACTCTTGCCCAAGGGAACGTGAACAAGGTCCATGGCTACCCAACTGATACTGCAAGACTGGAGATAATCAAGCCCATCAATAAGAGAAAGAGTAAATAAACTCTGTTATAGTTACACAAAGGATTATATACAGAAGGTAAACTCCAGCAAAATACAATATATACAGAGTTGAAAACATCCCAAACAATACTACATTACTTATGCATAGATGCAAACATAGCCAAAGTCTACAAACAGGTGTCAGAATGATCAATATGAAATTCTGGATACTGGTTGCTTCTCAGGAAACAAAGTAATAAGATTGGGGAGCACCCTAGGGTCTTCAATTATATCTATAATATTTATTTTCAGAACAGACTTACAGTATCTTTTATTTTTTTAAGTGAAATCTTTTACTGAAATGGTGGTAGCTTCATGGGCAGTTGTAAGAACAGTACAGAGATTCCTTATGTATATGCCCAGTTTCCACACTGGTAACATTTTGCAAAAGCACAATATACTATCACAACCAGCAGACTGATATTGATACAATCCACCAATCTTATTCAGATTTCCCCAGTGTGACTTGTATTCCTCTGTGCACCTGTCAAATTCTACCCAGTTTTATCTCCTAAGTTTCGGTATCTACCATCACAGTCAAGATGTTAAACCCTGGCAACTACCAACATGACCTCTACTTCTAAACTTCAGTCATTTCAAAGTGTTCTATCCGTGGAATCATACATATGTAATGATATGGGATTGGCTTTAATTTTTCGGCACAGCACAATTCCCTAGAGACCCATCCAAGTTGTTGCAGGTACCAATGGTTCACTCCTTTCCACAACTTGTTTCACCATTCACTTTGTGAAGGCCATCTGGACTCATTCCAGTGTTTGACCATTACAATATCTGTAGGTTTTAGTCCTTCAATTGGGTGGTAGGTATTTGAGTTTTTACTGTACTACTGATCCTATTTTTTGATGCAAAGGAGATTCATATTTGGAAGGAAGGGAGGGAGGGAGGAAGGGAGGACAGAAGGAAGGGAAAGTGGAAGAGATACTGCCTGTCCAGCTTTGTGCACAAGAGAGGGTGGCCTCAAGTGCAAGACTCTGGGTGACAACTGAGGCCAAGGCAGATCTGGTGTTTAGGAAGCAGGACCCGGGCGCCCTCAAGCATCAAGGTCCCAAGCCTCACATGGGTTCAAGGAAACCTGTCCAAGACCTTCAGCCTCTGGGGCAAGTGTCTGAAGAATCCTGCCTCTGGTCACAGAGGCCCTTCTCCAGCCTGTGTGTGGGGGTGGCCTGCCCCTAAGTGGGAAAATTGCAGAGACAGCAGAAGAAATGCGGGTAGTGCTCAGGGAGGCAGGATGAAGTCTGACATCTCCTGAGACCCTTGAGAAAACTCCAGAAGTGCAGCAGAGTGGCTGCGGGAACAGTGCTGGAGTCGAGGGAGCCAGCTGGAAGGAAACAGAAAACGCTGGGAACTTTCTTTCAACCTGAGGTCAAAGCTGTTGGGGATTTTCTTTCTCGTGGGTAGATAATGAGGCCCCGATCGTATCTGTTACTGCCAGGTGCAGGGAGACAGGTGTGGTCCTCGTTTCCTGTGTGCTGCCTACACGCCAGCACAGGGAGCTGTAACCTGCTTTGCCTAAATCCCCACAAACACCAATTACGAGCCGCTTAGTCCTGGGCAGAGTGTGGGGTAATGACAGACTCAGGCAACAAACACCCCCGGGGGGCTGCCTGGTGCCCAGACACCCTGCCCTTAGGAGGCCCCTTCCGGGACACCTAGAAATGTCCTGTGCAGCCCAGGGAACTACAATCAGTGCGCTGCAAAGGCGGCAGAGCTCTGTGAGGACCTGCCAGGGCAGAGAGGCAGGAGCAAGACTGCAGCCCGAGTCAGAGAGTGCTGCCACAGAGCTTACCTTCCAGGCGGGTCTGGGAGAACGAGGAAGGTTCTGAGAGGTGCAAAAACATCCCAAGGGCCCCTCACACCTAAGGAAGAGCATGTGCAAAGGCCCAGGGGCTGCAAGGCGCTAGTTACAGCTACAACCATTGCTGCTAACCATAACACTATCACAACTTACACTGGTTGAAAATGCTATGGACCAGGCACCATGCCCACAGCTTCGTGTGTAAACACCTCACTTGATCCTAACAACCACCACCACAATTCACTGCCGTGTCAATTTTACATGTGACTTTATGGAGGCATAGGGTAGTTAAGAAACCTGCTCCTGGTGATTCCGCTTGGAAGGAGGAGAGTCAGAATCTGAACCCAGAGCTTGAACTCCCTGCTGTTGATGATCAGCTCTTCTGAAGAAAGGGATACTAGCAGGTTGTCTGTGATACAGTGAGAAGTCTGGGCTACCTCTGGAGGCCAAGGGGAGCTACAGACAATCCCTAAGCAGAGGGTCACAGCAGACCTCTATTTCGGGGATGCTACCTTGGAGGCTGCTCTGAGTTCTTTCCTCATCACCCCTGGAGGCTCAGCTCCTCCGTTTCATTGCTTTCCTTCGCTATTTTGCAAGTTAAACTTTCAGTGTGCTAATATTACACTTGTTTTAGAAAATAAGGCAACACCTCTTCTATAATTGCAGGTACCTGGTGAGGTTGCTAAATCAGCACGAGAAGCATCTCTCTTGAGTATTCCAGATCCACTAACCTCCACGCCACCCACTTCTGCTCATCTCCCCACTCTAGGCCATCGTTAGGCATGGATCGATCAGAACTTGCCCCACGGCCTCCAAGACAAGCCATAAACACAAGGAAGTCTCTTGGCCAATACTTTGCCAAACCTGGATGCTGTCCTCTTTGTTGCTGTTTAGTCACTCAGTCGTGTCCAACTCTTTGCGACCCCATGGACTGTAGCCTGCCAGGCTCCTCTATCCATAGGATTTCCCAGGCAAGAATACTGGAGTGGTTAGTCATTTCCTTCTGCAGTCCTCCTTGAAGGTCACCCTATTTTACCCACTGCTCTGGGCCAGTAGCTGTCCAGGGCCTCTCCCCCATCTCTGAGACATCCCCCACACAACAGAGAGGAAGGAGTCTGCCTTTGTGGTCAGTGGGTTCCAGGTACAAGCCTGGGTGCTGCCATTTACCACCCATGTAAGTGGCTGAACAGTCCCTGCTCTAGTGGTCTCGGTTGGGAGGTGGTCAGGTAAGATGTCAAATGTCCTCCAGGCTTGCGATGCCTTCTGGAGGACCCACAGTGCCCAGGGTGGAGCATGCCAACCCCTCCCCGGCTGAGACAGCAACAGCAGGCCCCTACCCCTGTCCCAGCTGTTTGAACCAGAGAACATACAGGCAAATACCGGTCAACCACAACATTCTTTACTGAGCGAGGGACAATTTCATTACTTCATGTCCTAGTTTATCTCCAGGGTCTCCCGACTCCCTGTCTTTCTTGTGCATGTATGCGTTTCATTTGGTGGCGAGGAGGAGAATGATGGGGGTGGGTGTCCACTGGGGCTGGAGGAAGCAGGGGAGCTGCAGAGAATTCCCCCAGGCCAAGCCTGGATTTGCTCGGTCCGAGCCCTGACAAGTTCTAAGCAGAGATAATGAACCCACTCAGACACTGTTCATCATTGCAGAAGACAGCCCTTGTGGGGAAACGGAGCAGGTGTCAGCCAGCCTCTACCTGGTTCCCTGGAGCAGCACTGCATTTCCTGCTTGCAGGCCTGGTCTATGCGTCAGTGATATGGAGGCTGCTGCGCTCTGGTCACACCTGACTTGGGTAGGCCTAGACAGGAATCGGGGCTGCAGAGGGCCCTGGGGGATGGCAGGAGGAGGGCAGCCAGCCCACTGCTGCGAAACAGGGCTCTCTCCCTTTCCTGTGCCAGACACTGGGATTCAGAATTGCACCAGCCTCCGACCTTGCCCTCAGGAAGATCCAGAAAACAACAGAGTGGACGTGAGCCCAGGGTTGAAGGTCAAGTGGGGTGAGCTGCTGCTGGCCCTGGCTCTGCAATCTTGGCATCTGGGGCAACATTCTAAATTCTCCCAGCCTCGGTTTTCTCATCTATAAAAGGGGACGGTGATGGTGGTGTAAATAGCAATTGAGTTGCTCTGAGGGTTAAGTGAGATAAAACAGTAAACCAACACATTACTTAATAATGATGCTAGTTATAATTGTTAGGGGAAGGGGAGAAAGTTAATGACTCTTTCAACATGTTTGTGATGAGGGCCTGTTCTGTGCCAGGCCTTATGCAGGTAACTAATCTCTGCAGGCCCTCACTGGGGCACTGGGGAGGATGCTGATAGGGGGAAGCATGGAGTCTCAGAGCAACAAAGAAGAGCCACTCAAGCCTCCTCTCCTAACTCCTCCTGCAATCCTGCCTCCCTCCCACATATTACTCCCTTCCACTCATACCCCACTTGGCTGTTCCTCCTGGATCAATAGCTTCTTCCCTACATGGTGGTACAGAGGCCAGGAATCCCCAGTTAACTAGGGACCCCTGGGAAAATCCCAAACTCTCTTAAAAAATAGTCACTCAAAAGGTTTGACTCCATCTGGATGTCTGAACTTCCCTGGTACCAATTGCTCCAAGCAGGGTGAATATTAATTTTGTCTCAGAAGAAGAACCAGGAAATGTTGTCTTTGATAACTCACATGGATCACCCAATCTCTCTCTTGGATCATTCCAAGAGCTCCCAGGAATCAACATTCACACGGTCTCAGAGGGGAATTCTCCTACACAGGTTGCTCATGGTCTGCAGTTGGGACAACATTTGCAACAAGTCTCTGTACCTCTGGGCCCTCTCTTGAACATGTGTGTCAGGCTGGATGGGAGCAGGGAACTCACGCCTAATAACATTTATTGAGCACCTGTTACGTGCCAGGAAATTTACATATAGGATTCATTGAATCCTTGGAACAACCTTGTGGTGGGAGGTGTTCTTTCCCATTTAGGAGATAAGGAAACTGAGGCACAGACAGAGGTATACATTTGCCCAAGATTATACATGTTGTGGGCTTCCCAATTGTTTCAACGGTAAAGAATCCATCTGCCAGGACAGGTGATGAGGGTTCAGTTCCCGGATTGGGAAGATTCTCCTGGAGAAGGAAATGGCAACACACTCCAATATTCTTCCCTGGAAAATCCCATGGACAGAGGATCCTGGAGGGCTACAGTCCCCAGGGCTGCAAAGAGCTGACTTAGCGACTGAGTACAGTCACACCCACACACAGGCTGTGAGGGAGGCAGCTTTGAGCACGCATATCTGACTCCAATGCTCGTGCTCATCCAGTTACACCAGTGGTTCTCAGTTTTTTATTCATTGCAATGCTTCTCAACATCACTCTGCACGCCCCCCAAACCCATTGCTAAGGAGACTTTAGAGACTCCCTTGCCCTCACAAACTCTTCTACCTCCTGTGAAATGTTAATACTGAACATATAGTGTATTTCTGCTTATGAACTGGGCTCCTCAAAGGTTCACAGTCACTATAATAATCAAGATTTTTTTCACCCCCAAGAACCAATCTTGCCCTCTGGGGGATGACAGTGTCCCTGCCGAGGATATGTAAATTACACCAGTGGTTCTCAAAGTGTTGGCCCCAAGGTGGACAAAATCAGTATCTACCCATAAACCAAGACCAGGAAAGGAAAATCAGCTGGACCATCAGTTCTCAAGTGGAGCATTCGTGTTTTCTTTCAAGGAACTGATGAGTCATGATCTTTTTGACTTTAGCTTTGCTATCTGTTCTCATACTTTAGACTCACTTGTCACTTCCTATGAGAAGCCTGCTTAGACACCCCTTTTGGAAGCTGGGTTAGTCCCCTTCCACCTCCAGTTTCATTCTGCCGAATCAATGGTCAGACAATGGTCACTGTCCATGTAAACGTCCTGTCCACAAGAGGAAGGACTGTGGCTTCTCCATCTCTGCATCCCAAGGTCTAACATGGGCACAGCACGTAGTAGGTGCTCAGTAAATGTTTGGAGAGTGAATGAATCGGTGGGCAAGTGAATGTAAGATTGCCCATGCTGCCTCTGCTGTGCTCGGCTAAAGCTAGTCTAAGGACCACGCTGGGAACAATTGGCTCATAGCCATGACATGCAGGCCTGCCTTCAGAATGCGGTACCTCCTGGGCACCTATCACAAAACCAGAGTTTTCATTTGACAACACCAATAGGTAATGTTCCTGGTCAAGGCGCCTTTGGGGCTGAGATGAGCACAGGGTGAGAGCTCAGAAGAGTGATGGTAATGACACTGAGAGATGGACTCGGTCTGCGGCATGGAAACTGCCCCTCAGTGTTCCTGGCATACTCCACGGACTCTGGACCCAAAAATACAATAAATTGCCAACCTGTAATAATCAGGGAAATCTTAGTTAATTAAGCTCCATGTTCATACCAAAAGAAAGACAGAGGTGACCACTTTCAACTTCTATTTCCACCAATACATCTGCTTATTTACCCTAAGAAATTCCTCTAATGCAAGACATGGAAGAATACCAGATTAAACAAACATACAAACAATTTTTTAAAAATATAGAGGGCTGACCTGTCAAGAAAGAGAAGGCAAACTTTCAGAGATCAAGATAATCACAAGATAGCACAGATCTCTAGAAGTTCCCAAGCAATGAGTGGGGGACAGTCTAGGGGGACAGTCTCTGCCTGTCCTTGGCGGTCTGGGGATTTTAGTTTTAAAGAGTGAAGAAAAGAGGCAAAGTCAAAGTCCTTGAAAAGGTAGAAGTCAGACGGAGACCTCATTTAGGGTTAGGATTTCCAAAGGAGACATGTATGCCATAAAGAACAGGTGAGTCAGAAAAAAAGACAAAATCCTACCCCATCAAAGAAGACAGCAAGGAAAATTGGCTGTGGGTATGAGTGAAGAGAAAGGAAAAAATTTTAATGTTTCTTATGAGGCTTCCCAGGTGGTGGAGTGGTGAAGAATCCACTTGCCAATGCAGAAAACGCAAGAGATGTGTGTTCAATCCCTGGGTTGGGAAGATACCCTGGAGAAGGAAATGGCAACCCACTCCAGTATTCTTGCCTGGAAAATCCCATGGACAGAGGAACTTGGCAGGCTATAGTCCATAGGGTCGCAAAAAGTCTGACACAACTGAGCACACATGTGCTTTTTTTAAATGAAAATTCCCAATCACAAAGTGGTCCTCATGTGGATCTGGTGCTTGACTACATATTACCTTAGGCTCAGAAAAGAACCCTAAGTCCGAGTTGAGTATTGAATTTAAAGTAACCTCAAGCTGGCAATTCCTCCAGGTATCTAGTTTAAACAAAATGCAAACTATTTCTGGACCAATGAAGGCTCAGCTCAGGCCTCAAAGGAGCCCCATAAAGTTTTAACAACCATGAACCCATGATTTGAAAATTCACAGAATATGTGAGGCAATGAGCCACCATGAGCAAGAGACAGCAAAAGTAATGAACAGAAGAATCAGACCTGTGGGTGCTACAGATGCCGAAATTATCAGATTCAGAAAAGAAAAGAAACGTGTGCAAAATTTAAAGAGATATACAAGAGTAGTCAAAGCATAAACAAAGAACAGACTCTCAAAAAAAAGATAAAACAGGTTGAAAGATAACTAGAACTTCTAGAAGTGAGGCTGACATATAGGCTTCCCGAGGCTGTTCTAAATACAGTCTGTGTGTGGTATCAGAGGGACTTCCCAGGTGGCTAAAGAATCTGCTTGCCAATGCAAGAGACACAGGAGATGTGGGTTCAATTCCTGGGTTGTGAAGATCCCCTAGAGTAGGAAACGGCAACCTACTCCAGTGGACCAGCAGTGTCAGAAAGAACTTTCTGGAATCAGAAAACAGAAACACTGTATGTCTTGGGCCTCACTGTCCTCATCAGCAAATGAAAGGGTGGAACGAGATCACCTCGTAAGTCCAACTCTGTCAACTAACATTCTACAACAGTTCAGTTATTAGGTACCTGATTTTTGAGTTACCTCTGATTATAAGCATCTTATGAGATTTTAAACCCTTACAATAGTTCACTGAGATATGAGCTCTTAAAACCATTTCGTGTATTAGGAAACTGAAGTGGAGGTTAAGTAACTTAGAATCCAGAACGGGTAAGCCAGGCTTGGATTCTATCAATGTGATTGCAGAGCCGGCTCTCTTCCACTGTATACCCTTCTACCTTGCTTGACTCCTCACCTCTGGAATTCCACCGCTGAGTTCCTTTGACCTATTGGAAGTCTCTCAGGGCAAGGGGCAGCTAAATGGCTAGCCCAGGCTGTTGAGAACAACAATTCCAACTCCAGTGGGTGGCAAGAGCATCGTGGAGTTAATTACCAGTAACCAAATATTAATATTATTAAGTACATCCTATGAACAAGGTTTGTGCTTACAGAGCAGCCAACTGTAACCAATTGCTGGGGCTTAGGCTCCGAACACCCACTTTTGGAGAATGTCTCACTCTGAAAGCACTTCTCTGTGACTTGGTTTCCTCATGGGTAAAATCTGAACCGTAATAGTACCTGCTCTCACTGGCTGTTGCTGTGATTCAGTGAGCTAATACAAGTCAGGCGTGTAGTGAGCACACCACCAATGGTGGCTCTTGCTGCCGTCGATCTTATTAATTTCAACCCAGTGGGAAGGAGTTGGGCTTGGCAGCAGATGACCTTGATTCATTTCCAGCCTCCCTCACTTCCCAGCTGTGTGACTTCAAGCCATTGACCCTCTCTGAGGCTCCATGGCCCCATCTGTGAATCAGAAATAATAGTGCTTACCTCACTGGAAGTTGTGAGGGTTAAATGGACTGTGAAATGCCTAGCGCAGTGGTTGACATATAATAGGTATTCAACAAATGTCTGTTCTCACCCCTGGAGCGTTTGCTGCACACTCGGCTTCTCCACCAGGGTTAGAATCCAAAGAGGCAAAGGATTCTGTGCTGAGAGATGTTGAAGAGCTGTTCTCTCCCACCTAGGGAGCTTTCACAAACCAGCAGCTGGTGGAAGATGTCTAAGCGCATCCATTTCACAGCAGGTAAGTTAAGGCAGCATAGTGAGAGAGGTTCACAGCTTCAGAAGAGGCCCTTCAGGCCATGACCTTGGCTCCTTTGGCTAAACTGGCTGCCGAGACGTGCAGCTAAAGATGCCGTGAGCCACAGGGAGTGAGCCCTACCTTTATGAGAATCTGGTCTTTGAACCTGCTGAGGGAGATGGCACTGACTTTCCCATTTGGAAGTGAACCAGGGATTCGGCGTATAAGTCATTCTGTGATGATTCTGTGCACCCAGGACTGCACAGCAGTGTTTCTCCAGGGATGGACAGACGAGGACTCCATTAAAGGACATGCAAAAGGGCAGGAGCATCTGCAGCAGGGGCTATGTGACTCTCTGAACCATGACTCCGGCAAGGCTTCAGGAAGGATAGAACTCCACCCCTGGTTTCTACGGCTCCCTGGTTATCACTTTCTAAAATACTGGCAGAGGTGATCCAGAAATCAGGATCCCTCTTTTGAATGAACAGGAAACTTCTGGGTTGCGAGCTCCATCTGGGGCACCTTTTGGATTTCATGTTAGGTCACCGGATCCTTCCTCCTCCTCCTTAGACCATCTGTGTGTTTACTGAGTCCACACACTGATTAAGCAGACACTAGGTATGGAAAGAGGATGGTAGGATGGTAGGACGTTGGGCTTCCCCAGTGCCTGGAGTGAAGATGAAGGTACCAACTCAGGGAGGGAAAAGGAGTCTTGGAGGACAGGCAGATGGTCTGGGCAGAAAGAGCTTGAACCCAGCATGAAGGTATGGCGGCCACGGCAGCACTGTTTGAATTGCTGTACCTCGCAAATGGAAGGAGAGTGCCTCACCAGGACCAGACTTGGCAACTTCTCCCCAGCTGGAGGATGGCGTGGGGACCCCGAGGGCAAGGTACACAGACCTGGTTTTAAACCCCAGCTCCACCCAGAATTAGGACATAGATGTCCCTCAGCAAGAGTCTTCTCTGTGTCTCAATTTGACTGCTGGAAAATGGGGCTGTCCCTAGCTCATAGAGCCCCAAATACATAGGTTTTCATAATAAGAATAAGACATGCTATGTGCCCAGCACAGATACTAACCCACAGAAAGGATTCAATCAATGTTCTTTTTTTTTTTTTTTTTTTGCTTCACTGCCATAATTGGCACCAAGTGTGACAACACATTCTTAGCCTCATAAGTCATGTTTGCTTTATTCAGTATTTATACAAGAACCCGGGCTTCCAAGGTGGCGCCAGTGGTAAAGAATCTGCCTGTCAATGCAGGAGATGTAAGAGATGCAGGTTCGATCCCTGGGTTAGACGAGCCCCTGGAGGATGGCATGGCAACCCCCTCCAGTATTCTTGCCTGGAGACCCCATGGACAGAGGAGCCTGGCAGGCTACAGTCCGCGGGGTTGCAGACAGTCAGACACAACGGAGGCGACTTAGCACACATGCATGCAAGAACCAGCATGTTCCAATCAGGATTATTTCTCCAACCTGGCCCTGAGCAAAGGAACTATTCTGTCCCAGGTTCTCTGAACCCCCAGGTTCCCAGTGCTAACCAGGATGGATGGTTCTGACAAGGCCTGACCACTCAGTTGTCTTTGAGTCACCAGTAACTCTAGTTAAGAGTTAGCATCTCATCTGTGGCCATGTTGTCTATGAAAAATAACAGATACAAAAGTGAGGGCTGCTGACTGACTGCTACATGCGAGGGAGCTGCCATGTGGACTCCAAAAGGATGGAACAAAGAACTGCACCTGAAGTTCTTGTTCAATATTCCCAAAGCTAGAAAGTGTGCTTGAAAGATAGACAGGCACTTTACAAAGAGCAGTTCAAATGAACAATATCAAGCCCAGGTGGAGTAGTGTGAAAACTAATTGTGGGCTTTAGAAGCAGACTGACTCGGATTTGAATCCCCATTCTGCATCTACTAGTAAGGCATCCTGGGGCAGGCAGGCGTCCCTGGTGGCTCAGTGGTAAAGAATACCTGCCAATGCAGGAGACCTTGGGTTCAATCCTTGGGTTGGGAAAGAAAAGGAAATGCCAACCCACTCCAGTACTCTTGCCTGGGAAATCTCATGCACACAGGTGCCCATGGCAGGCTACAGTCCATGGGGTTGCGAAAGAGTCAGACATGACTTAGTGACTAAACAACAACAACATTCCTGGGGTGGGGGTGGGGATGGATGCCTCAGTTTATAAATCTGTCAAATGGAGAAAGTATTCCCTAAGTGCTGTGAGGAATTAGATAATATGGTGAATGCCTGGCACACCATGAGTACTCACTTAGCTGTTACTCTCCTTCCTCTTTCTTTTTCTCATTTCCCCTTCTCTTCTAGATCACTGACATTATTTTATTTGCGAGTGACTTTGAATGAATAGTGGATGACTTCTATCTGTCTATTGGTGATCACAGTCTTCTGCACATGTAAGCGTTCTAGCATCAATTCAATGCTTGTGCAAAAACTTTCAGTGGCTTATCATTTCTTAAACAAGAATAACAGGACATCTCAGCTTCCCTGTATGGCATCCCAAGCCTTCCACAAGGAGGTCTCAACCTCTCAACACTCTTCCGCTCCAATGTTCACCTAGGGGTACCCACCAGGATGCTGGATGGATGATTCATGTTGAGCTAATATTTGTATGAGGAATATTGTATAATTGTAATAATATTGTATAATATTGTATGAGGAAGTGGTCTAACTTCAAATTTTTGTATGTGGATCTCCAGTTGTCCTAGTACCACTTGCTGAAAAGATAACTCTGTTTCTGAGCCTCAATCACCTCATCCCTAAAATGAACTTGAGAAGGTAATTCCACTGCTGGGCATATACCCTGAGGAAACCAGAACTGAAAAAGACACATATACCCCAATGCTCATTTCAGCACTATTTACAATAGCTAAGACATGGAAGCAACCTAGATGTCCCTCCTCAGATGAATGGATAAGAAAGTTGTGGTACATATACACAATGCAATATTACTCAGCTATAAAAAGGAACACATTCGAGTCCTAATTCGGAGCATGAAGCTAGGGCCTATAGTACAGAGTGAAGTAAGTCAGAAAGAGAAAAACAAATACCATATACATGGAATCTAGAAAGATGGTACCAGCGATCCTACATGTAGGACAGCAAAGGAGACACAGATGTAAAGAACAGACTTTTGGACTCGGTGAGAGAAGGTGAGGGTGACATGATTTGAGAGGCTAGCATTGAAACAAATACATTACCATCTGTAAATCAGGTAACCAGGGCAAGCTTGATGTATGATGCAGGGCACCTAAGGCTGGTACTCTGTGATAACCTGGATGGATAGGGAGGGGAAGGAGGTGGAGGGGTTCAGGATGGAGGGGACACATGTATGCCTATGGCCCAGTCACACTGATGTCTGGCAAAAACCATCACAATGTTGTAAAGTAATTATCCTCCAGTTAAAATAATTAATTAAAAAAAGACTACCTTGTGAGAAAAGATCACTACTGTGAACATTCAAGGAGATAGAGAGGAAACACTTGCTGTGGGGGCGGGGTGGGGGGTGGTCCCTGGCACACAGCAGTCAGCCGATGCCTATAACTGAAGACACGAAGACCAGGTGAGCAGGTATTGAGACAGTGGTTGTCCTCACTTCCCCTGAACCATAGGCGCACCCTCATCCCTAAAGATCTGTCACAGCTGCAGCCCCACGCACTTGTCACGAGAGTCTGTGCCATCCTCAGGACACCGGTTTCCAACCCCGCTTCCCAAGAACCCCTCTTCTGACTGGCCCTGATCACCTTCTAGTCTCCATTTCCTTTTTTCCTCCCTCTCATTCTATCTTAATTTTGCATTAAACGTTCTTCGTCTTAATCCATCAATTACAATTTTGCTAGCCCACTCAAATCTTTTTGGGCAAGGTGATGGGAAGGCATGAATGAATGAATGAGTCAAGCAAAGAAAAAGCCCCTAATTTAAAACCAGAATAGTGAGGTCCCTGAGCTAAAGGGATGGACAGGCCACCCCAGCTGGAGGGGTCAGAAGTGGGCCTGTGTGAGGCTGCCTCCAGCCCAGCGCTCTCTATACACCCCTCACTCCCCTTCCCACCCTGGAGCAAGAGCAAGCCTTTTAAATCACATCTCCCTCCTCCACCATGTTTGCAACACCTCCCAATTTAGTTTTCTCTCTGAATTTCATTAGTGTCCCATTTGCCTTGTCTTCCTGATCTCTGAGGCAGGCGTTAAGCAGGGGGAGACTGAGTTGGCAACAAGGGCTCCTGCCTCCCGACTGCAGGTGAGGGAAGGAAGAGGAGGACAGGCCCTGGGACGGAGTTCTCGTCAACTCAGCTCAGGCCAATGAGCTGTTACTGGACACTACCTGTGTGCCAGTCACTGGGGGCCCCCAGATGAGGATCTGGCCTTGCCCTGGAAACCCCGGGCTCAGGGGGATGGAGGAACAGTGCCTGGGTAATGTGCTGCAGGGGAGTGGCCCCACTGGGCTGGCAGAATGAGTGAGAATGAGGGGGCAAGGGCAGGGAGGAAGGCAGTGGGAACCTTCCCGGAAGAGGGGACAACACATATAAAGGCAAGATGCCGAGAACAGAAGAGTGTAATGAGTTGCGCTATGGAATCTTTGGTTCAGTTGTTTGTTTACTCATTGAGTCATCCAGTGCATATTTCCTGAGTGCCTGCTACATTCCAGTATTTTAGACATCAGAACCCCGCCGAAACAACACAGAGTAACCTCCTGTCTTCAAGGAGCTTACATTCCAATGGGGGAAGAACAGAAAACAGACTTAAGAGTAATATACAATGTGCCAGGTGGAGATAAATGCTACCTAGGAATGTTCAAAGGGAAGACAGGCACAGGAAGTCCTGGAGGGTGAGGACTGCCTTCCCTGCTCACCTCCTCTACATCCACCTTGCTCAAACCACGGGACCCCAGCTGCATCTTGAACAGCAAACACACTGCTTTGCTGATTCAGCCCCAACTATGCTCTGCTCGCTTGGATGGCAACCTGGAGGATTGTTCCCTCTGCCTGAAGAGTTCTCTCCAAGACTAGAAACAGGATTCGATGCCTTATGCTTTGAGGGGGTAATGTGTTTATGGTTCAAGGACGAGCATAGGGGCCACTGGTGTGAGTGAGGGATAGACAAAGACAGGGTAGGAGGGGACAGGGGCTGGCTCAGGTGAGTCCTGGGGGGTCAGGGTGAGGTCTGTAACCTTTCCTCTGCATGAGCCATGAGTGAACTGTGAGCAGAGGAGTGATCTGATCTGACCGAACCCATCAGATCAGATCTGTTCCCTCCCCTGGGAGAGAATGGTGGCAGCAGAGTCTCCCAAGGAGGCCACTGCAAGAATCCAGGTCTGAGAGGGTAGCTCAGCCCAGGGTGGTGACAGAGGAGCTGGTCACAGGTGCTGAGGAGGGGAGAAAAGTGATGGAGTCAGGGCAAATGCAGCACTAAGTGTGAGTGGAGGGATGGGGGGAAATGAGACAGGACAGAAAAGGAGGAACATTCTAGACAGAAGAGTCCACCAGTGCCAAGGCTGAGATTCAGCCCCGTGCGGCCAGGCTCAGACCCTGCTACTGAGGTTCCTGCAATGTCTCCTCTGTCTCAATGCACATGGGCTCAGCGAGCCTTGCTCTGGGCCCAGGTGTCTGGGCGGCATCAACATGGGAAGGAGAGACCCCGGCTCTGAGCTCCAAGGGGCCGCTCTGTCAGAGCTGAGAGCTGCATTCACATGTGACACTGCAAGATGTTTGGGGAACCAGCGAAAGAGAGGCCCGGGATGGGGGGATTTACGGGAGGAAGAGGAGATCACCTTTCTCGGGTTTAGATGCAGTGAGGGATGAGATTTAATTTTTAACTTTAACATTCATGTCCTGCTTACAAATGAGCCTGGATGGGGCGGAAGAGTTCATCTGCAGCCCAGTCATCTTCCCTTGCTGAATGAACCTCAGTTTTCTTATCTTCAGTTCAGTTCAGTTCAGCAGCTCAGTCGTGTCCAACTCTTTGTGACCTCATGGACTGCAGCATGCCAGGCCTCCCTACCCATCACCAACTCCTGGAGTTTACTCAAACTCATGTCCATTGAGTCTGTGATGTCATCCAACCATCTCATCCTCTGTTGTCCCCTTCTCTTCCTGCCTTCAATCTTACCCAGCATCAGGGTCTTTTCAAATGAGTCAGTTCTTTGCATCAGGTGGCCAAAGTATTGGAGTTTCAGTTTCAGCATCAGTCCTTCCAATGAATATTCAGGACTGATTTCCTTTAGGATGGACTGGTTGGATCTCCTTGCTGTCCAAGGGACTCTCAAGATGGAATTATAAGAACTACCTCTTGGTGGTGCGGCTGTTTGATGAGATGCATAAATCAAGTTCTTGGCACAGTGCCTCAATAAATGTCACCTCATTTTACCTGTCCCTCTCTATTCAAAGCAAAAATCTTAATAGGTCTCCTCAGAGAACTATGGCTTCCCAGGTGGTACCAGTGGTAAAGAACCTGCTGGCCAATGCAGGAGATATAAGAGACATGGGTTCCATCCCTGGGTCAGGAGGATCCCCTGGAGAAGGAAATGGCTAACCATTCTAATATTCTTGCCTGGTAAATCCCATGGACAGAGAAGTCTAGCAGGTTATGGTCCATGGGGTTGCAACAGTTGGACATAACTGACTCAGCATGTACGGAAAACCACCATGTCTCCACTGGCAAACATTTATCCCAGCTTGTAGCTATAGACATTCACCAGGTTGAGAGCAGAGGCTACATCTCTTTTTATTCCCTGTTATATTCCCAGAGCCTAGCGTGGTGCTGTGTCTACTGTCAATATACAATATATTTTTGCTGAATTGGTAAATAAATGATTGAATCTGAGGCTATGTATGATCTAGGCTCCGGTGCTTTCTAGCTGGGAGACCTCTGATAAGATAATTAATGTCTCCGGGTTAAAAAAAAATACTGATAATCCTTTAGAATGTGTCAGTATCACTAGTTTTGAATAAGAGTTATTTGGTTGGAACACCAGATTAAGGGGCTTCCTAGGTGGAGAAGGAAATGGCAACCCACTTCAGTATTCTTGCCTGGAAAATCCCATGGATGGAGGAGGAGCCTGGTAGGCTATAGTCCACGGGGTTGCAAAGAGTCAGACATGACTGTGTGACTTCACTTTAGGTGGCACCAGTGATAAAGAACCCATCTGTCAATACAGGAGACATAGGGATGTGGTTTCAATCCCTGAGTCAGGAAGAGCCCCTGGAGAAGGAAATGGCAACCCACCCCAGTATTCTTGCTTAGAGAAGCCCCAAGGACAGAGTAGGCTGGTGGGCTACAAGTCTATAGCCTCACAAGGAGATGGACACAACTGAGATGCCTTAGAACGCAAACACGCCAGACTAAAAAACTAAAGAAATGTAACAACAACAACAAAAAATGTCTCTGAGTTTTAGTTTTCATAGCTGCAAAATGGAACTCATAATATCTACTATGGTAGAGGCAGTTACCACCCATCAAATGTCTATATTTCCCAGAGCCCTAGAAACCAGGTTAAGACCACATAATTAGTTCTGGCCCACAGGCTGTGCCACTTTTGAGCCGAAGCATTTAAGAGCCAGTACTTAACCTTCTGGCCACCTCTTCCCCTGATGCAGAGACCAAGGTGGTCCCTTGTTCCAGGGGCTACACCTAAAACACGGCAGAGCTGTCATCAGCCTGACCCCTGAGTCACTGGGTAGAGCAGAGCCCTCCACCCTCCTTGGTTAGGTAGGTAGCATGAGCAAGGAATAAACCTTCACTGTGTTAACCCACAGAGACTCCGGAGTTCATTTATTACTGAAGCACAACTGAGCCTAGAAAGACTCAGGCTTCTACCCAGCATGATCGTCCACAAGGGAAGAAGAAGTGCTTGGTTCACAGTTTGTTGTTATTATTCAGTCAGTCGCTCAGTTGTGTCTGACTCTTTGCAGCCCCATGGACTGCAGCATGCCAGGTTTCCCTACCCCTCACCATCTCCTGGAGTTTGCTCAAACTCACATCCATCGAGTTGATGATACCATCCAGCCATCTCAGGCGCATCCTCTGGGTCCCGACCTTTCCCCCTGATTCTGTAGCCTTCCTGATGACCCAGGCTCCATTTATGATTCTCCCTTTCTCTCTGCCCTGTTCTTTCTCTAGCTTGAAACATCTTTCTACTCCCTACTCCTCCCCAGGTGTGTTCTGGTTTTGCCATTGCACAGCAATACCAGAAAAGCCCCTGGAAAGCCATTCTGGCCTGTGGACCACCTGTCCTCTGGGCAGCTGCCCACACACTTCCCCCTACCTCATTCTCAACTACGCCTCCTATTCCACTCCAACTCAGCTTGAAATGTAACCACCAAACTCTGGACCCTGCCCTTGGTGCCTTGGGGCCCAAATGACTCTCAAGGATGTTGCAGCCTCTGTGGACCTGGTTACGCACCGTGCTTCCTGGGTGCCAGCTCCCCGCTCACACCAGGCTGGATGCCTGGCTCTTGCCTGCCCAGTCCGCCCACCAAGCTGGCACTCGCTTGCCTTCCAGCAGCCACCAATCCCGCCACTGCATCTGCTCTCCAAGAAGGCCACCCCCACCCTGGCCTGACCTCGCCACTCCCTAGGCAGCTTAGTTGGCAAAAGCCTTCAACCTGTTTTCAGATTCAAAGACACCATTTCTCATCAAGACCACAGGTTTGCCATTGAGGACACAGAAAATCAGCAGACAAGGGACTGACCTGGCTCCATGTCAGCACGTTCTGAAGAGTCAGCAGTGTCCGTGGGCCCTGAAGCCCTCTCTTCAGGGCCATCAGATCCTGAAGGATGGGACGGAATCCTTCCTGTTGAGGCAGAGAACAGAGATTCAGGTGAGTGCGGTGGCAAGGTGTCCTTGACCCTGTCTCACAGATCTCTCCCCAGCAAATGTGCACCAGTGGGGAGAGGGGGTTTGTTCCTAGTCCCCCAGGCATGAAGAAAAGCAAGTAGGGTCTCAAATACCCTGGGAATCCTGCACAACACCCTGCCTGCAACCTTTCTTTCTTCTCCCATCTCATCTGGCCTTGTTTGACAGTCACTGTAGACACGTACTTCCTCACACTTACCAAACCCCTTGAGGGTCAGAACTTCTGATCAGCCTTCTTTACAAGCCTGGCAAAGGCAGCTTGGTATAGAGTAGACACTGGGTGTTCTGTGAAGGAAGGACTGTGCTGTGATGGAAGCAAGGAGCAAGGAGGGGATAGAGCATGTGGCCAAGGCACTGGCCTCTGAAGCATTTCTATCATTGATTTACTGGGCAAATAAATACAGCACTTAGTGTCCTGCCCTATAGAATGGCTCCGTGCTCCCTGCAATGTGTCATCTGGGAGTCACATGGGCAGAGCTCTTTACACCCAAGAGTCTGGCTCTGCTCCACTTGCTTATCACTCTGCAACGTCTAGCAAATCACTTCCCAGCCTTGAGCTTTTGTCTGAAAGAGAAAAACTCTGAGCTAGGTTACATGTAAGATTCTTTATGCCCCTAGAATTCTATGATGATGTTGATTCATCTCCACACATCCAGTGCCCAAAGAGGCATCTGTCCACAATAAAGCTTTGTGAAATGAATAAAAGAAAATTCCATTTCACTCCAAGGAAGACTGACAAGAGGGCCAAAGGTTTTGGGCCATTGGCGGCAGATCACTGCAAGAGGAGGAGCTGGGATTTGAACACAGGCCCTCATAGACCCAAGGACTTCAAGTACACGCGAGGTCTCTGTGCTTCTCCTGCACCAACTACTGTACTCACCACTGAAGAAGACAATGCAAAGTGCCTTTTCGTATGAAAGACACACTAAGCTAAAGGCCAATGCACGAAGGATGCATTCAGGCATCTGAAGTACAAAGTCATTGTTTGAGAAATTCCCTGAATACGTATTTGCCAAATATACCTAGGAGCCTAGCTAAGAAGACGTTATTGCATATTAGAAGGTGAGGAATTACTGGTAATCTTCATTAAGACAAAACTCCCTTAAGTGTGAAATTTTGCTAGCTTCATCTGCATTTCCTGTTTCTTTATTGTAAATTTTCGTTATTCTAAACAGAGTGACTGTATCGGGTGGGAACATTCACCAGGCTCTGCCCAAGTGCAGAGTACCCTTCCCTCAGGGCTCAGGCTCCCAAACACGGACAGGTAGCATCAGCAAGACTAAGATTGGAGGTAAACTAGAAAAGTCCTTATAAATCATACTATATTCACTAAAACAAAAAATAGTAATCACAGGAAATGTCTATCATTTTACATATCTCAAATGAGCAGTAATGGTTACTGTGCCCTTAATTTCTATTTACTATGCCTCATTCATTACAAGTTTACCCTCCAAACTTTCAGAGAGGAGCAGGAAATTGTTTTGCTGTAATGAAGGATGTGGTTAGAGGCCCTTCCGCTTGTATGTGGCCCTCTTCTCCTGTGCCCAGCGCCTTGTGGATTTTAGGACTCGGCATTGTCGGCTTGGCCCGCAAGGGACACACTGTTGTCCTAATCACATCCAGGGACTTGGATGAAGCACTTAAGAGTCTTTCTCAAACCCCTCTCCTTTGTCCAGGTCACACAATTTCACTCTGCCTCCAGAGATCTGGGCCGGAGCTGGTACTTGGGACCTTTATCTGATCCCTCCATCTTGAAGAAGCTGCAGAACTACAGGTTTACTTCTATTCCACCTTCATCTTTGCAAGCTTCCAGGGAAAACCTCTACTCCATTTTTTCATTTTTTAAGTTTTAGTTTGAATCCCCGAATTCCCTTTTTCAAAGTAAAGTCATCACTTGGTACATGGAGGAGGATTGGTTCCAGGATCCCTCATGGGTACCAAATTCCATGGATGCTCAAGTGCCTTATATAAAATGGTATAGGATTTGCATATAATCTACACATAACCTCCCATCTACATGAAATCATCTCTAGATTACTTATGATACCTAACACAAGATAAATGATATGTAAACATTTATGTAAATGATATGTAAATACAATGCAAATACTATGCAAACAGTTGCTGGTGGGGCAAAGTCAACTTTTGTTTTGGGAACTTTCTAGAGATTTTTTCCCCCAGGAATATTTTCAATCCATGGTTGGTTGAACCCACAGATGTGGAACCCATGGGTACAGAGGGCTGGCTGCACCTCTGATAAGCACCACATGACAGTTAATGAAATTAAAATATCCATAGATTGACTAAAGGCTTTAGGGCTTCCCTGGTGGCTCAGACAGTAAAGAATCTGTAATGCAGGAGACCTAGGTTCGATCCCTGGGGTGGGAAGTTCCCCTGGAGAAGGAAATAGCAACCCACTCCAGTACTCTTGCCTGGAGAATCCCATGGACAGAGGAGCCTGGCGGGTTACAGTCCATGGGGTCGCTAAGAGTCAGACACGACCGAGTGACTAATACTTTCCCTTTCATGTACTAGCAATTTATGAAGGGAAATGCAGTTAGGACTGGATGAGGGTGTCCATTCCTTCATCTTGCTCCCTTGCTCACTCACTCACTCCTATTTCGAGTGTTAGGTGTGATGCAGGACACACTGAGGACTCAGAAGCAAACCGTGCCCTCAGGGGACTCCCAGGGTGATAAGGAAAATAAGACAACAGGGCTACAGGAGGTGGAAACAGAAAAACAAAACAGTCAGAAGAGGGAGGAACAGAGATGCCATGCTGGCTGACAAACCAGGAAGCACTGACTGGTCAGCATAACATCCATGCCCAGCTGGGCACTGGGGACAGTGTTGGGGGGGTTGGCATGGGGACAGGGCAGGGCACTCGTGTGAGGGAGTGAAGGCCCAGGAGGGGAAAGTGTGGATGAAGAATGAGTGAGGACTGCATGGAGGGAGGCGGAAGACACCTGACAGATGACACGGGTCCCAACAAGCAGGGCCCTTAATGTCAAAACAGAAGGTGGCCATCATTCACTGAGTAATAGAGCCACCAAGGGCTTTCGAGCAGAAATGTGATATAATTAGAGATGTGTTGCAGGAAGATGGATTTGGCAAGTTTGTACAGTATGGATCGGAAGGGGAGGAAGCTAATTGTGTGCCAGGCACTGGGCAGTGTTCGGGGCTGATCTCAGTTAACCTTCTAAACAACCATAAGAAACAAGCCTATTCCTTCCAGACTTGCAGATGAGAAAATGAGGCTTCAGGGAATTCCAGCTGCTTGTCCCTAATCCCCCAGCTAGGAAGCGCAGCAGATGAGATCTGGATCCGGTTCTTTCCTTTCCCAGATGAACCTTAAAGCATGCTGTGACCCATGCAGACACTTGTACAGTGGATAGCCCCGTACACCTTCTGCTCCCAGAGTACCTCCCACCTGCCCTAAGAAGGGGGGGGCAGAACAGGATGGTTTCCTGGACTCCCTTTTGAGAGGCTGAAATGGAATCAAGTGCCAAGTGCCTTTGCTCCTGTTAGCTTTCCCCCACGCGTGTGTACGTGCTAAGTCACTTCAGTTGTGTCTGACTTTTTGTGATCCCATGGATGGTAGCCCACCAGGCTCCTCTGTGCGTGGAATTCTCCAGACAAGAATACTGGAGTGGGTTGCCATTTCCTTCTCCAGGGGAATCCTCCCAACCCAGGGAACAAACCCGTGTCTCTTACATCCCCTGCAATGGCAGGCAGGTTCTTTACCTCTAGTGTGACCTGGAAAGCCTCCAGCTTTCCCCCAGGTGGCCCCAATCTAAAAGATAAGATAATACCTTGAGTTGCCTCCCAAACAACATGGACTACAGTCTCTTGCAGAGAATTCCAAAAGTAGCAGGGGAACCACCTTATTCTTTTGTAGGGAATACTAACTTCTGTCAGCTAAGTTTAATAGGAGCAGTGGACCAGGAGCCCAGGGAAACACATTTGAATACCCAGGCCTCCTCTGCTGGGCCATGGAGAATGTCAGTGAGGAACCCAGAGTCTCTGGGCTGACGTCACTGTTTGGGAGGACTGCTCGGAGGACTCAGTGCACTTCATCTGGGTTGGCACACCTGCAGCCTGGAGAGAACTATCATGAATCACTCCCATCAAGATGCCTGCTGTGAAAACTTATTTTTTTTCCCAAGGAAGAAAAGATTTTCTCATTCTAAATATGGGACACGGTAATGGCTGTGCTATACACTGGACAATTCAGGGTGCAGGTTTTCTTCAGGGAAGCCTTGCACAGTGGCAAGAGCAGGGACTTAGGAAGCAAATAGGTTGGGTCTTAATCACACCCTCCAACTGCCCCAGGTTGCTGGCTATACCTATGGGGCCTTGGGCAAACCACTTAGCTCCTTGTGCGCTCATGTTAAGTCGCTTCAGTTATGTCCTACTCTTTGCAACACTATGGACTGTGGCCCACAAGGCTCTTATGTCCATAGAGTTTTCCTGGCAAGAACACTGGAATGGGTTGCTGTGCCCTACTCCAGGAAATCTTCTCGATCCAGAGATCAAATCGTAAGTTTCCTCATTATTAAAGGGAAATGATAATAATGACTTACAGAGACTAAGTGCCAGGCCCTGGGTACATACATATGAATGTGTACTAATTTCTTCTTGTCTTTTTATGTCCAAAATTTTGGCTATGCCCTCCTAGTGAGGTTGTTCTCACAAATTTACCAACTGAAGTCATGGATCTTTGGAGAAAAAAATGCTGCAACTATAGCAGTTTGTTAATACCCTTGACCTAGTGCTCATTGGGCTTCCCTGGTGACTCAGATGGTAAAAAAAAAAAAAAAAGATTTGTCTGCAATGCAGGAGACCCAGGTTTGATCCCTGGGTTGGGAAGGTCCCCTGGAGAAAGGAATGGTTACCCACTCCAGTATTCTTGCCTGGAGAATTCCATGGACAGATGGGCCTGGTGGGTTACAGTCCATTGGGTTGAAGTCAGACACAACTGAGCAACTAACACTTTCAGCGCTTATTACCAGCATCTTGAAATTGTCAGCACATCTTTTTCCTCCACCATATTGGGACCTTCCTGAAGAGGGTGACCACTGTGGCTTCAGTTCCAGGCACACAGATATCCCTTTCTACCTCAGTTCCCTTCAACTGACATCCAAACAGACCACAGAGTCTATGGTTCTTCTGGGATTTTATTTTCCCAGTCTGGTTTGAATAGCGACTTCTAAGCAACACCTTCAAGAGCAAATCCAATCCTCTGAAAACCATCTCATTAGCATGGAATCATTTAGCATGGGATGCTTCACTTTGTTACTCTGCTAAGGGCTTTGGTTTCTAATCCAAGACAATTATATGTGCCAACATATCCAATAACATCTTAATAATACTTAACCTCCCAGGTCTCCGGACAGAATCAGATCCGTATGAGAGAGCTGGGGTATAATAGGATACGAGAACAGCATGTGGCAGAGGAGAAGGAGATGAAGCATGAAAACTGGGTTCAAACCCTGGCTTGTGCAGCTGGGACAGCCTTGAGTGGTGCCTGGGACAGGGATACACACTCAGCAAAGGAGCATTCGTTTTTCTTCCTCTGGCTCCAGAGAAAAGCAAAGCCATGAAACTTGTTTCAAGTGAACAGGGAGAGAAGAGAAGGTTCACTACATTCCTGAGTCCACTTACAGTATGGATTTTTTTTTTTTAATTTCTGAAGCTTTTCTCCCTGAGGACTGGAGGAAGTGAGTTATTTCATTTTAATTATGGCTGCTGCAGCTGCTGCTTGTGAACCCAAAGCCCAATTTTCAGATCAAAAGGAAAAACACATACACATCCCCACAGACAATCTCACCCAGAGTATCAACAACATACACAGAAGGACAGCTCCTTCAGAGAGCACATGGGCGGGGGTGGGTGCAGAGAAATCTGGGCCGTCCTGCTCAAGGCACTCAGATCTCGGCGGGGCGGAGATCCCTGGAGGTGCTTCCCCCTGCTTCTCTCCCACCTGGCTTCCTCTCTGCCCCCAGCATCCACACCCAGCCCACGAACCACAGGGCAGCGTAAAGGAATGGTTCGTGTCCAACAGCTGTGCACTTTGAATGCACACGGGGGAAATAAAGGCAGCAGATGGTTTTCTGTAGCCTTCCTGTGGATTTTTCACTAGGCATCCTCATTCAGGAAGGCCTGAGTTTGTTTGTTTGTTTACAGGTCCTCCATGTGTCCAGACTTGTGGCAGTGAGGATTTCTCGTGCAGGGATGATGGGTGGAGCTCATTTGCCATTTTCTGGCTCACGGGCTGTATCTAGGTTTCCACTCAGTGTTCTATTGTGTGGTTCTTCTTCCGTGTGCTCCCCACCGGCTCTCAAGGTTAGCCATGGCAGGCAATGGTGCATGAATACTCCCCAGGTGAGCAGCCCAAATTTGCACCACGCGCAGGCTTGTCTTTCAGAGGATTGAGGAGGAGCCATGCTAAACGCAGGGACGTTTGTCAGGGAGGAGACTGGGTACAGCAGGTGGGGAATCAGCATTCACCTGCCGGCAACGAAGAGGAGAGAGACTGGGCTCTCGCCAGAGAAAGACCACGTGCTGCCGGGGATACATGAGAACTCTGCCTGGAAGACTCGGCATAGAGGGAAGCATCGTGTAGGGCTGGGGCGGGGGAGTTAACTGTTCTCAGGTGCCACGGAGCAACCCGAGCACCTTAGTGGAGTCCGTGGAAAGTTTTCTCAGTTTTCTGAACCTTCTGTTGGGTTGGGCCAAAGAGTATTCACCAATATTTCACCAAAGCTCATCTTTAAGCCCTTCCAGCACAGCATCAAAAATTCTGCAATTTGAATGTGCGCGACAAATGCTCACTCCTGTTCTCAACCACCTGCGTGCTCCCAGACCCCCGGGGCCTCTGGTCAGCTGTGTCATCGGCCTGGAAAGCCTCTGCGTCCTTCAGGAGCCAGTTCTGAGGCTGGCATTCCCACAAAGCCACTGCAAGAGACGCGGGTTCCGTCCCCGGGTCGGGAAGATGCCCTGGAACAGGGAATGGCAACCCACTCCGGGACTCTGGCCTGGAGAATCCCACGGACAGAGGGGCCCGGCGGGCTACAGGCCACGGGGTCGCAAAGAGTCAGACCCGACCGAGCACACACACCCCCCCGCATGGACGCGTCACAGCCACCTGCACTGGCACGCCGAGGAGCCACAGGCCCCGCGTCTCTGCCGCGAGCCCCTGCCCGGCCTCGCAGCCCCGGCCCAGCCCGGCCTCCACCGACCGGCGGCCCCCGGCTCCCCCTGGCGCAGGTCTGGCCCTGCAGGCGCCTCCCTGTCTCGGGACAAAACCCAACGCCCTCCCTAGCAGAGGCTCTTCTCTTCACGCCCCGCCTGGCCGCCCTCCCCTCAGGCCTGCCGAGCTGCGGCCCAGCGAGCTGAGGCGGAGCGAAAGCCGCTCGGCCCGTCCATCTCTGTGCGAGGCCAGAATGCTGGCGTGGGCAGCTGTGTCCTTCTTCGTGGGATTTTCCCAACCCAGGGATCGAACGCAGGTCTCCCGCAGAGGGCGGATTCTTCCCCAGCTGAGCCACCAGGGAGGCCCGAGAACACCTGGGTGGGTAGCCGCTCCCGTCTCCGGCGCATCTTCCCGACCCAGGGATCGAACCGGGGCCGCCTGCGTCGCAGGCGGACTCTTTCCCGAGCCACGAGGCAAGCTCCAGCCCACGTGTTCAGTCCTCGCCGTCTTCCGGTGGCCGCTCCCTTGGCGCAGAAGGCGCCGGAACGCTCCTTCGCGAGCTGCCTTATTCCGGGGGAAGCGTTTCCCGCGGCTCCCACCACGCGGGCCGGAGCGTCGTCGCTGCGGTCCGGCCGCCATTTCCTGCGCGCTGCCTCGCAGGCCGGGCGGGCGGCGCACCGCGACGGGTTCGCTCGCTGACTGAGGCCGGGGGCGTGAGCACAGGGGCGCGCGTGCGGGGAGGAGATCCGACGGCCAACGCAGGCCCTCCCGCGCGCTCCGGTTCTACCACTGGGGTATTTGCCAGCCTGGGTCCCGGGCGACCTCGGAGCCGAAACCCCTTCCCGCCGCAACCCCTCCTTCGGCCCAAGGTGAACGTGGGGGGATGAACCCTTTGCTGTAAACCACGATGATTTGGTGAGGATGCGTACCCGGCGTTAGCTAGCATTCATGGCTTCTGTACAAAGTGTCACATTCTTTTTTTTTTTTTTTTAATTGACGTACGGTTGATTTACAATATTCTGAGAGTTTCAGGTGTATCGCCAAGCCCTTCAGCTATATAAATTCTTTTCCGTTATAGTTTATTACAAGAGATTGAATATGGTTCCCTGTGCTATACGGTAAATCCCTGGTGTTATTCTATTTTATATATGGTAGTGTACATCTGTGAATTCCAAACTCCCAATTTATTCCTCCCCCCACCACTTCCTCTTGGGGAGCCATCCGTTTGTTTCCTATGCCTGTGAATCTGTTTCCATCTTGTAAATAAGTTCATTTGTATTGTTTTTTTTTTCTTTTTAGGTGGAATTGCCACATTCTTAAAGGGCTCTGTCTTCCTGGCCACCATTAGTTGGTTCAGGGTTAGGAGCCTTAATAAAGCCAGATTACACCCCATAGTTCTAGGGGGTGGGGTCGGGAAGATCAGAACCTGATCAAAACTGAGTCAGTTGGAATTCTTCCCTGGGATTTCTGAAAACAGGAAGTGAAAAGGAATGTGGTCTCTAGCTGTGAGGGTTGTTAAGATATAAAAATTCACTGGCTATCAATGAAGACCGAGTGCAACCAAAATAAAAATTAATAAATTAAAAAATGGACTAGTTATTAGTGGCCTTGCGAGTGTTATGGGCTGAATTGTGCCCTCCACAAAATGTATGTTGGTGTCCTAATCCCTTGTTCCTGAGAATGGAAATTTACTTGGAGGTAGTCTCTTGGCAGAGGTAATCCAAGTTAAAATGAGGTCACTGGGGTGGGCTCTCATCCAATGTGGCTTGTGTCCTAAAAAAGGGGTGGTGGTGGAGATTTGGACACAGAGAAGATGGGAGTTTTGCTGCCACAAGCCAAGATCTACCAGCAGCAGTGACAGAGGCCTGGGGAGAGCCTTCCCTTCAGAGAGAACACGGTCCTTCTGACCCCTTGATTTGGGACTTTTAGCCTCCAGGACTGTGAGACTCAGCATTTCTGTTGTTTTAGCCTCTCAGTCGGTGTGCTTTGTTATGAGAACCCTGCAAACTAACATGGAAATATAGAGAGCTAAGGTTTGCAGGGAGAGAAAGAAGCTCACAAGGAAGGGAAAGGACCAGAGGAACAAAAAGAAACAGAACAAATCTTAACAGAATTAAAACTGTGAATCCGATTCTACTGAATCTCCGTGTTTTCTCTGGCTGCAAGTTCAACTCCTTGGATTTGATGAGGTAGTAGTACAAGTCCCTCTGTTTTGAGTGAGTTCTGAGGTTTCCGTCACTTTGAATCGAGTCCTAACCAGCACTGTTATTCATATTTAATAGTTATCATTAATGCTAGGAAAAGGAAAACACTGCAGACGGCTCCAAGTGGTGCCAGATCGGTGATGGATGGACAGGCAAGCCACGGCTTCCAAATACTGTCCAAACATGTCCCAGGAGGAGACAAGTTCCCCTCCTGTCTGGGTACAACTGCTTTCGTACGTTCACACAGTTTAATCCTCTTGATGTTTTCTGTAATCCAGTAATGGCCAGACTAAAATCTGAAATGGATTTTCTTCTGCACAGCTATCCCTTTCTTCCCAATCCAAACACAACTGCGTGCCTGGCCCCTTGAAATGCTCCAAAACAAAACAAGTCCAGCCGGAATCCCTCATCTTGTTTCATGTTATTTTTTTGGCTGCACAAACTTAGGGCCCTTTGTTTCTTCTGCTCTGCTCTTGGATGCTTCCTGTCCACATTCCCCTCTGCACGTGCTCCTACGTCAGCAGCAAGGATTGCAAGTTAGCAGAGGAGAGAGACGGTCAGAGGGAAGGTAGCCTGGAAAGGATTCACCACACAGACAAGAGCTGAGGTCCCCTGAAGCAACTCACCCGCCCTCTGGAATCACCAGTGCACACAGGCCCTCCAAGGCAGAATGTGGCTGCATAGTGGGGGTCTGGCCTAGGAGTTTGGTCTTGTAGAATAGAAGATAATTGTTCAAGCTGTCCTTGAGCCTCCAGGCTCCAATTGTAAGAATAAGCAGAACCATTCTACCTTGACGATCCCACAAAGAAAGAGAGACACTGCTCTCCTCTAAAGGACTGGGACAGCAATTATCCACATGAGCAAGATTTGATGACTACAGATATTATGGAGCTCAGCGCTCCCACCCCAAAGTAATGGAGGATTCTGTTTTTTTCTCTTCCCTCATCTGTTCAATCCAGGAGAACATACAAGAATATGATGTCTGTATCAAGTTGCCAGCTGTCTTCATGAGAGAAATTAGCAAAAAGAAGCTATCTGGAAGGGATGAGGGCCAACTCAGCCTTGAACAAAGAGGGTGGGGAGGCTGGAGGCTGTGCATTTGCTCTCAGGCCCCTTCCCCACACTTGCTACTCTGCTCTATCTTGTGGAGAACCACAATGCTCTGAATCCTTTGCTCTCTGGCTTCTGGGCAGGTGGGCTTGGAATGGAGGACCACAGCCAGAAGACTGGAGATGAGAAAACAGAAGAAGCGAGGGTATCTCTCCCTCTCTTGCTTGTCTTAGACAGCATCCTTGGCAGTGGCCACATACTATCAGTTGCTTCAGGTCCTGACAGGCACTCTATACAATGACACACAATCTATCTCCTGCTGGATTGTGTCAGCTTTTGGACACTAGAAACATCACCTTCTCTCATTGCCCTTCCAGGTCTAGGAGCGATAGTGGTTGCTTCTTGTTGTTGATCTCTGGACTGACTCAACTTGTACTCTTTATCTTCTCAGCTGCTTCATTAACTGTGCAGCCAACTCCCTGTATTAAATTCCCTCTGCTGAAAGACCTACGTTGGCTTCCATTTCCCTGTCTAGACTCCGATGGATAGAGGTACTAAGAAAGAATCTGCAGGTGGAAGTGCCACTCTGCAGCCTTGGGGACAATGACTGCATAAAGACTCTCAGTGCTCGAGCTGGGTTAGGGAGCTGCTGCATAACTGAGCATGTTGTCAAGCCCAGGAGGGAATAAGTGATAGATAAGGGAACTTTTAGGCACCTAGAAGAAGGGTAGTCAGATTTCTGGTTGTTTTATTTCCCCCATAAATTTAGCCAGGTTTAATGTGACTTCCGTTATCAATTGGTAAACTGATGTGAGAGAGGCCAATTACTGATGCAAAGAATGCAAAGGAACTTAGTTGTGAAGCTTCAGAATCGTTTGGAAGGTTAGCATGTCCAGCATCTCTGTAGGGAAGCTAGGAGTTAAACAAAACTGAGACAGATAAAGAAAGACATCTCTTAGCAGATTCAGTGAGATGTTTGAGAGTTAATGTGATGTAGCTGGATCTTGTCTCTATTGACATTTACAACTGTTAAGTGTTATCATTGGTCCTTCCAGACTCAGAGGGTAGAAGCCATGCTTTATTGAGAGAGGATGGGGAGAGAAATAAAACAGGAGAATATTTTTGGGATTGCTGAGAGATAGAGCATTCTTGGTTACCAAAGAAGAATTTAGCTGTGAGAAAAGTATACATATGAGATGGTTGGATGGTATCACCAACTCGATGAACATGAGTTTGAGTAAGCTCTGGGAGTTGGTGATGCACAGGGAAGCCTGGTGTGCTGTAGTCCATAGGGTCGCAAAGAGTTGTATACAACTGAGCGACTGAACTGACCTGACTATAAGTATACTTACGCAGTCAGTCACAAGCATGGACAGAGAAGGAGATAATGGATAAAAGTGCACCGGAAATAGAGGGACAATTGGTTTGCTTTGCAAGCACTCCACATGAGCCAGCCCTTTGGTGGCAGACAAGTTTCCTAGTAGAGGTCACCTTCCCACAGTTGGGTCAGGGGCTTGGTCCCTGATGCATTTGCTTTCTGCTTTTGCTCAGGCCCTTTGTTACAGGTGGCCTTTTATTGACTGATCCAAGTGTCCCAGACCAATGTCCCACACAGGAACTGAAAGGACCACCAGGTGTGGAACAGCAGGACTGTGAATGAACTGCTACATGCCTCACCTCCCTGGAAACCTCTATTGGTCCTAGAGGGAAAAAAGCAGTATTGGGACTTCAGTACAGAGGTGGTCTCAACCTCAGCATCTCCACCTTCCCCAACCTCACGTGCCCACCTACATAGAAATATGTACTTGTTTCCTTGTTGGTGAAGCTGAAAACATTTGTGGGGGGAGAAACAATTGTAAAAGAACCAATCCTTCCAGAGATAAGGAAACACAACTAAATCTGGGGGTTACAAAGGTTTTCTCACTTTAATTGTTTCCATGTTATCACGTGTATTATTTTTTAAATAAAACCTATTTAAAAAGAGTTTGGGGTTATAGAAAAGTTGCAAACATAGTACAGAGAGTTCTCATATATCCTGCCTCTATTTTCCCCATGATTATCATCTTATAGTATATTTTTTGGTCACAGGTAATGAACCAGTATTTATATGCTGTTATTAACTGATGGTTAGTCGCTCAGCTGTGTCTTTGCGACCCCGGAGAATGTAGCCTGCCAGGGTCCTTTGTTGATGGAATTCTCCAGGCAAGAATACTGGAGTAGGTAGCCCTTCTCTTCTCCAAGGGATCTTCCCAATCCAGGGAGTGAACCTGGGTCTCCTGCATTGCAGGCAGATTCTTTACCATCTGAGCCACCAGAGAAGCCCCTATTATTAACCAAAGTCTATAGTTTATTCAAATTTCGTTAGCATTTCCCTAATGTCTTTTTTGTTTCCTGATCCCACACAGGACACTATATGGGATCCTGAAACAAGTCATCATGTGTTCTTAGGTGCTTCTTGGCTATGACGGTTTCTCAAACTTCCCTTGTTTATGATGACCTTGACACTTTGGGGAGTACTGGAAAAGTATTTTTTAGCTGCCCCACTATGGAAATTTGTCTGATAAGACTCAGGTTATGGGCCACTGGGAAGAAATGTCCCCTTTGTTTTTGAACTCTTTCTTGGTTATAAAGGCCATGCCTCCAGTCTGGCTGGGGCCGCTGATCACTCGCTCAGGAAGGCAGCCATGGCAGACATGCCCTGGAGTCACCTGGCATCTACGGAGTCAGAGTGTTCATCTCAGAGCCTGCCCGGTCTGGCCGCAACTGACCTCTCCAGCATCAAGTCTTGCATTTCCGTTCTCTTTTTTCTCTAGCCATACCAGACATGCTTATGATTTCGCAAACGTGTCCATACCTTCACAGCTTCATGCCTATGCATTTGCTGCTTCCTCTGCCAAAAACACACCCCTCCCCTCGGCTGCCAGGAAATCCTCACTTAGAAGTCAGGACTAAGTACACACACAAAAAGCATCCTCTTTGGAGTCTTCTCTAATCTCACTCCAACCAGAATTCAAGGTCTTCTTCCCTGGGCTACTCTATACTTTCCTGTGCATTCTTGATCACCCTGCTTAGACATGTGACACCCCCTCCCAATTTCTTTCCATAGTACTCGTCAGCATCAGACATGCTCTATGGTTATTATTCACTCTTTGTCTCCCCTGCCAGAATATAACACTCATGATGTTGGTCTGTTGTGCCTACTGCTATTGGACAGTGCTTGGCACACAGTGGGTGCTCAGTTAGTATTTTCTGAATGAATGAATGATACTGGTAGAGCATTGCAGGAACTTTCTGTAGTTGTCTGGGGATGTTGCTCCCTCTTTCAGTGGCTATGAACTTCCAGGGGAATGACCAGATCCTACTTAACAAGGAAAGCCTTGTGTTTTAGGTGTGACTTGCAGACCACTTCAGGACACCCTGCTTATCATTAGCTGTTGTTCCTTCTTTCAGAACCTTCTCCACGCTCTCTGGAGTACCATCACCATATGACTAGAAGGGTCAGACAGTGTATTATGGAAGATCCTCTCCAGAAATTTACAATCTAAGAGCTTCTAAGCAAGGATGAGGCCCTTCTGTTTCCAGAGCTGGATTGCTGGTCTGGAACACTGCCCTGCTCCATTACTATATGGTTAGGACCACCCCCAGGAGCTCACTTTGCAAAGTGGAAACCACAGGAGCCCTAACACCTAAGGAGAAGGCTCTAGTCTCTGCCATTGATTAGCATGGGGATATGAACAACCTGAGCCCCTGTTCCCTCAGTAGTTGATGGAAATAGTACTATTACCTACACCACTTACTGGGCTTAACAGGTGACTTAGATGGTAAAGAATCTGCCTGCAGTGTGGGAGACCCAGGTTCGATCCCTGGGTTGGGAAGATCCCCTGGAGAAGGGAATGGCTATCTACTCCAGTGTTCTTGCCTGGAGAATCCCATGGACAGAGGAGAGTGGTGGGCTACAGTTCATGGGGTCACAAAGAGTTGGACACGACTGAGTGACTAAGCACAGCAAACAGCACACCACTACTGGGCTTCCCAGGTGGCACTAGTGGGAAAGAACCCACTTGCCAATGCAGGAGACATAATATATGCAAGTTCGATCCCTAGGTTGGGAAGATCCCTCGGAGGAAGGCATGACAACCCACTCCAGTATTCTTGCCTGGAGAATCCCATGGACAGAGGAGTCTGGAAGGCTGCAGTCCATAGGCTCTCAAAGAGCTGACCACAAATGAAGCGAGTGAGCACACACAGATGCACACGCACACTCCACTACTAGAGGGCTGTAGTGAGGGTCAGTTGAAAAACAGGTAGGAGGGCAGGTAGGAGGGCACTTGACAATTTATCAAACCCAATTGAAAGCATTTCTGCTGACATCACTAACAACTAGGCCAAAGGTCAAGTTTTTGGAGCAAGTGGGAGGAGGGGAATACTAGATTAAACAAGTTGTTGGATCTTTTGACTCAGATCAAAATCAAGTGTTTACAGTAAAGCACACATAAGGCAATCACATGTTTACTGTACAAAAGATTTGTCCACTGGCTGCTTATCAAAGGGTGTCGGGCTTAGGGCTAAACTTCTGAGTCTTCCTTTGATGATCTTTTCAACTCACTGGACCCACTGGGGTGGCGAAGCTGTATGTGCTGCCTGGGGAAACCTGCTTCCCCACCTTGGGTTTTAACTGCAGTGACTGCAGCCATGAAAGTAAAAGATGCTTACTCCTTGGAAGGAAAGTTATGACCAACCTAGACAGCATACTAAAATGCAGAGATATTACTTTGCCAACAAAGGTCCATCTAGTCAAGGCTATGGTTTTTCCAGTAGTCATGTATGGATGTGAGAGTTGGACTGTGAAGAAAGCTGAGCGCTGAAGAATTGATGCTTTTGAACTGTGGTGTTGGAGAAGACTCTTGACAGTCCCTTGGACTGCAAGGAGATCCAACCAGTCCATCCTAAAGGAGATCAGTCCTGGGTGTGCATTGGAAGGACTGATGTTGAAGCTGAAACTCCAATACTTTGGCCACCTCATGAGAAGAGTTAACTCATTGGAAAAGACCCTGATAATGGGAAGGATTGGGGGCAGGAGGAGAAAGGGATGACAGAGGATGAGGTAGCTGTATGGCATCACCGACTCAATGGACATGAGTTTGGGTAAACTCCAGGAGTTGGTGATGAACAGGGAGGCCTGGCGTGCTACCATTTATGGGGTTGCAAAGAGTTGGACACAACTGAGCAACTGAACTGAACTGATACAAGTTAACATGAATGGAAATTAATTTTACGTTACAATTTTACACAGGGAAAAGGAAAGAAAATCAAGTGAAAAGGACATCAAGCTGGAAAAATATCTGTAGCATAAAGGACAGAAGAGGGCTAATGTCCATTCAAAACAGTTCCCAAACTGATGTGGGAACAAATTTAAGGGCACAAATAAATAGATTGGGAACAGATGTGAGTGTTCTACATGAAGTATGTTAAGTGAATACACACATGGAAAAAAATATTCAGTTACTCTAGTAATCAAAGAAATACAAATTAGAACCAAAAATAAAATGCCATTATACCTAAATTAGTAACTTGTTTTTCCCCCTCATAATTCTCTGAAGCCAATTATTTAAGTGTATTTATTTAGCACCTACTATATACCAGCTGGGGCTTCCCTGGTGGCTCAGTGGTAAAAATCTGCCTCCCAGTGCAGGAGACATGGGTTCGATCCCTGGGTTGAGAAGATCCCCCGAAGAAAGAAATGGCAACCCTCCAGTATTCTTGCTGGGAAAACCACATGGGCAGAGCCTGGAGAGCTACAGTCCCTAAGGTCACAAAAGAGTTGGACATGACTTAGCGGCTAAACAACAACAAACCAGCCACAATCCACTTTCTAGCTGTGTGACCTGGGGCAAGTTATTTGACATCTCTGAACTTTCCATTTCCTTATCTGTGCAATAAAAATGATAACTTTTCCCAGGGCAGTTGTGACAATTATAAAACATATTCACATACACTAATGCTTTTGATTCACTGGGCTATGAAATTGGCCGGCAGGGGGCATTAGTCCTGAACTTAAGTGTGGAAACCCACACTTGACTCACCTGAAGTCCAATATAGAAGGCCTCCAACCCAGTTCTTCCTGCTTCCTGTAGAAGCATGAAAGTGTAAGGGGCATGAAAGACAGGCTGGTGAGGGGATCACCTTGGGTGGCACAGAGGTTGGTGGGAGGTTAAGAGAGAGGGCCAGGTGGAGTCAGGGCTGTAAGTGGGGGCAGGTTCTCAGGCACAGAGCCCTGGCGCATGGGTTGCTTCATTCCCTAAACTCTTCCTCTTGTGTTGTGCTTAGTCGCTCAGTCATGTTGGACTCTGCTACCCCATGGACTGTAGCCCGCCGGGCTCCTCTGTCCATGGGGATTCTCCAGGGAAGAATACTGGAGTGGGTTGCCATGCCCTCCTCCAGGGAAGCCCATCCTCTTACTTGTCCCTAAACAGAAGATATGCTTGTGGATCCCATCTGCATTCAGGGACAGTGAATGGGTTTTCCATTTCTCTGATAGATAATTAGAAAAGCCGGAGGTGGCAGCTGGCCTGTGTATTATCTGCTCCTACTAAACACTCTGGAGTGATGGGCAGATGCGGTGAAGCAGGAGTGACTGAGCACATCCGCAAACAACTCGCTCTCCACACATTCAACAGCCACGGGCCCAGCAAACTGCACTGCATTCAAGACACGTGTCTGGAACAAAGAGAGAATGAAAAGGCATTTCTGTGAGTGAGGTTCAGAACTGCTATGGATAAGCAGTGTCTGGGAGACCACATGTGCCCTTCAGGCAGAACCCCAGTCAGCCAGAGGAGGAGCCTACTCGGTGATGAGGTCAGAGGTCGGAGCCTGGACAAAAAACTCTCCAGGACGCCCAAGTGAGGCATGGAGAGCAGGTGGCTGAGAGCTCTCTGCTCCTTTTCTGAAAACCATCCACAAGGAAATTTCAGACTCATCAAACAAGGTGCTTCATGATACAGTGACCACCAGTCTCTCTAACCTCACCAGGTACTTGTGGTTTCCCAAAGGTACAGGCAGGGTCAAGCCTTTGTAAGGGCACAGCGGCTCTGCCTGGAGAGTCTCCTTTTTCTCCACTCTCACCTTAAAAATTCTGATCCCCTGTCAGTTCTGCCAGAAACCTCTGCTGAAGATGTTACCTGATTTGGACATCATTCCTTTGGGTTCCCTTCACCTCCATTGGAATTTGTTAATTTCTCTCTCTCCATCACTAGAGACCACACCACTTCTTATCTAATTTACATCCTGAGTCTAGCAGGAACCCTGATGCATAGCAGATACTCACATTCCACAGATAGTTATTGGATGGATGGAAGATTGGAAGGCTGGTTGGATGGATAAAATGTTTTAACAAAGCTCACCTGTATGGAAGATGGGGGTGGTGGTGGTGGTGCTGGAAAGAGACGTGAAAAACCCCAGTGGGGTTACTAGTGCAGCATTACAGATGATGGCAGAGGCCAGGAATGGGAAGAATGCAGAGGACTCAAGAGATTTTGCTAGAGGAACTCAACAGAATCTGGTAAGCTCATGGAGAAGAAGGGTTGAGAGAGATGGTGCGGGAAGGCTGATCCCTACTTCCAGAGTGTGATGCATTCAGGCAAAATAGGGACCCAGTGGTAACAATGCATATTGGGCATAGGGGGTGGTAAATTGGGAAAGGAGATGGTGAGCCTGGTTTTATCAGCAAGGAAGGAGGCATATGGACTGGCAGACCTCCAATAAATATTCTTCCTTGCCTCTGGTGGCCGTTCATGAACTTTCACTGGGCAGGCCTTGATTAAGATGGCCCAAAGACAGGGTTTAGATGATTAGAGCGAACAGACGGCCCTTCTGACTCAGCACAGCATCTGGGGACCTTCCAATGAGCAGGGAGAAAGGGGCTCTTTCAATATGGCTACAGAGAAGAGCATGGCAGCCCTGAGTTCACTGCCCTCACAGCACCCCCAAGGGGGAGCATGTGGTCACCTCTGCCATGTGATGGACTCCATGCAAGGTCATTCAATGAGTACAAGAACTCAGACTCTGGAGTCAGACAGACCTGGGTTCCGATGCTATCTGCTAATTAGCCAAGCAGTCTTGGACAATTTTCTTCACCTCTCTTGGCCTCAGATTCCTCATCTATAAAAGAGGGTGACAATTTCCATTTTCGACTGTAAATGTCTATTTAAATGTGGCACTTTCTTCCCTTTAATCTTCTTTCCCTCTGGGAATGTCATTCAACAGTAGAGCAATGGGAATAAAACTGCCATAGAGAAGCCCAGTAAGTATCTACTGGGCTTCCCTAGTGGCTTAGATGGTAAAGAATCCGCCTGCAGCACAGGAGACCTGGGTTCGATCCCTGGATTGGGAAGATCCCCTGGAGGAGGGAATGGCTACCCACTTCAGTATGCTTGCCTGGAGAATTCCATGGACAGAGGAGCTTGGTGGAAGTGACTATCACTTTTCAAGTACTTACGGGCATGTGCTTTACGCTGGGCACCATGAGAACTAGAGAAGATTCTAACAGAGGGTTTGGCCCTCTCTGGGCTTAGAGAAAATTGATGGCTACACACATGCCATTTCCTGTATAGGCAATGTGCACCTCCTGCCCTGTGGACTCATCCTTCCTGGACAAGTGACCTCGGGCAATGCACTGCAGGGCTGTGAGCTCAGTTTCCTCACTTGTTCAAACAGGGCCTGTTAACCTCTGCAGTGGGGCTGTCCCCGGGCTGTGCTGAGATCACTTACGGGAAAGAGTGCTGGGGTACCGGGCGGTAACTGCTCAGGAAAGTCAACATTCACTATGTCCCCTCAGCAGCTTTCCTCGCCTCCTCACAGGCTCCTTTCCGCTTCCTCATTTGAACACTTAATGGGCTTCACCCTCTTAAGTGACACCTGCTGGAAATGTAATTGTGCACATAATTGCTACGTGGGAAGGGAGGCAGTTCTATTTCCCACTGCTGGCTCTTCCTTGAGGAAAAGAAACAGTGAGCCCGTGAGGCCTTTCCTACATCCTGAGCGTGGGACCTCTGACCTGGACTCCTTCCCTGGATGCAGGGCACTTGCCTGGGTGACTGGCCAGGCAAGAAGCGAGTATCTGCTGAAGCATTCAGATTTCCAGACTACCCATGCCTGGAGCTCTCAAATCTCTGAGCAGCTGATAGAAGTGCTGGGAACCTGTTAAATCTAAAGATGCTTGAAGGCTACCCTCAAAGTTTTGATTCTTAGGTCCGAGGTGGGGTCCAAGAGATTATACAGTTATTATATGCTTCCAGACGCTCTGGAACACCCTCAGTGGTGGTTCTCAGATGGGCTGCACATAAGGGGGTCTTGGCAGTTTTAAAAACACCAGTGCCAGGTCCATCTCTGGCATGGGGGTCAGGGAAGCAATGGGGCCATATCCATGTCATCACATGAAGGGGAGAAGCCTAAAAATTCCACTAGGATTTCCCTGACAAATTCTAATGAATTTCACAAGACAGGGTGGCCCTGCAGTACAGCAGAAATGAAAGAGGTGTGGTTGAAACCTGTGAATGAGGTCCTGCTTGCCTCTCTACTTATGGGGCCTATTACTGATTTTCTGTTACTTCTGGTAGTATATTACCAATACTCCTCATGACAACTATATCTGCAGGGGTGGATGTGTGAGTGCTCAGTCACTTCAGTCGCTTCTGACTCTGTGACCCCATGGACTGTAGCCCATCAGGCTCCTCTGTCCATGGGATTCTCCAGGCAAGAATACTGGAGTGAGTTGCCATGCCCTCTTCCAGGAGATCTTCCTGACCCAGGGATCAAACCTGCATCTCTTATGTCTCCTGCATTGGTAGGTGGGTTCTTTATCACTAGTGCTAACTGGGAAGCCCCCTCTGTGGGGGTATCTGCTCCTAAATGAAATGGCCCCAGCGTTTCTCTGCTTACTCTTTCTCATGCTGGGGTCTCCTCCCTGACTGTCAGCACCCAGGTGACATCTTGTGTGGTGCTGTCATTTACCTTGTCCAAGAGTTAGCCCTAGAACAACTCTACAACAGGACCTGGCTCAATGGGCTGTAGTTGCCTGGCCCCATCTCAGCAGATTTCACAGACTGGCTCTCCCAACACCCTCATCCATCCCCACCCACCTCTGCCCAGTGTGCTTTCTGTCCAGAGAGGCTAGCCAGCTGGCAACGTCACACAGACTCCCTTGCAGCTACACCCAGATTCTCCTGGATCACACAGGAAGTTGCTGGCATGGGAGGTGGTGGCTGGACTCTGGTGAATCAGGGCTTCCCGTAAGCATGGCAAAAGTGATAATTTATCTGGAAGCTGCAGTCTAGTTCTTAGAGTTTTGAGTCTCAGGGGGTGGGGATAAAGAAGACTCCAGTCTAATCGGCCTGTGCAGCGTTTTGGGTACTTCTCTGGTTCTGTGTCATCCAAACCTGGGCCCCTGACATTCCTGGAAAGTTTGCAAGCCACCTAATATCCTGTTCAAAATCCTTTTCTGTTTAAACTATCCAGAGTAGCTTCCCTTGTCTGAAATTAAGAATTTTGAGACAACATCTATCTGCCTCCAAACTGTAAGCTCCTTAAGAGCAGGGATTCGCCTGGGTCTTTATCTCCCCTGGGGACAAAACATACTCTGGGCCTTTAAGATCTCTGTTGACTATGGGACTGAACTCAGGAGGGGTGGACAGACAGGCATCTCCTGAGGCCCTGCCACGACGGCCAGGATGCTTTGTTGCTCTTTTGCTAATGCTTAGGAAATCAGATCACCTCCTTTATTAAGATCTTGTGTGAAGGAAGAATAAGCACATACACTGTGATGTGGGTTGAGAGGATTTCTTATCAGAAAAGTGAAAATACTGTGGCGCACAGACAAATTGAAATGTGTTTTGTTGCCTCAGAGGCTTTTTTCCACTTCCTGCCTGGCTGGCTCTCTGCCGTGTTCCAAGTTGTGGAGGGACTTCCAGATAATCAAAGTTCTCTAAACATACATACTGTTAGTAACTCCTTTCAGACCCCTTCCTGTCCAGATGTACGAAGAGAATAGCAAAGGGAAATAAATCCAACACTTCCCTCACTACACCCAGTAAACCACTAAATCTCAGCAGTTCTGAATCATCAAACCTTGCGTTTCTCATTAACTGCCCCTCATATGCAGCATTTTCAATTAAGCTGGGAGCACTGCTATACTAATTATGTTATGATATTAGTCCCTGCAGATTAATATGCAGCTAACAGTTTGGAAGAGCTATCTGGATTGTATTCTTCTATCTGCTTGAAAATAAACATTTCCTTGACAGCTGTCCTTGACTTAGGGACTTGAGGGAGTGGGACCCCCAAATTAGGTACTCTCATATGAGTTCTCTGCAGAGACAGCTCTAATTGCACCAGAACCTGATCCCATGGAGCTACCAGCAAAACATTACAAGATCCCAGGGCAGAGGCACATTTATATTTTCTCCATATACCCACATAGCTCTGTACTCATAGTAGGTGCTCAGTTAATGCTTTCTCATCAGAATAGCCATGAATTACTATCCTACTTAAAAAAAAACACACACACAACAGAAACTCTGTAGTATGTATTCTTTTTGTCAAAGGTATGGCTCCATTCCATGAAAAACACAACCAAGGGAGGGAAAGGAAGTCATATATGCCGCTGCACATTCTGGGTCAGACACTTTCAAAATGCAGCAACTCATTAATCCTCCCAAGTACCCTGGGAGGCAGATGTTATCACGCTCATTTCACAGATGCCAAAACTGAGGTTCAGGGAGGTCAGTCCCAGAGTGTGGGACCAACTTAGGAGACTGCAGAGACCTGGAGGCATTGAATCGACGTCCTGTGTTCCATCCAGGCCCACTGGCACTCATTAACTCTATTATGACGCTGCACTGATATGCACTACAAAATACATGTCCCTGTGCTCCAGGATGGCAAAGGGAATAACAGTCGTGTAATAATAACAGTCATAATAATTGCACTCGTGATTGACATTCACTCAGCACTCACTACACGTGGGCTCTCTGCTGAGTGCTTTGCCTATTTCGTGCTCACACTAGTCCTGTGTGTTAGGCATCGTTCTCCTCCTCCCAGCAATGAGGAAGCTGAGGCAGAGGGTGCACGATATAAAGATGGGGAGGCTCACACGGAGAGCTAAGATACCATCCCATGTACTGACACCATGATGACAGTTTCAGGAAAGTGGTGGCACTGCCCTCATTTCACAACAACTCTTACTTTCACTGTTAGAAAGTGGCAATGGTATACCTGAGCGAACCCCGACAAGTTAGGGCTTGAGCATCTGATGTGCAAATGGTAACACCAAGGGTTGCGAAGGAGCATCAGGGCTACAGCACATCAGAGAGGTGAGAAATTCTCACGGGATGCAGTGGTTGGGAAGGCTTCTGGAAGGCGATGGACTTGAGGGGTGCAGAGACGAGGGAGGCCCTAAGGCAAGTCCCTTGGGGGGCAAGTCATTGTGCACTGCTGCCATGTTGGCAGAAGGCACCTTAACTTAGGGTCACAGATATCTTATCATGAGCCTGTATCCCCCACAAGTGGTGGGGCCTCCAGAAGCCACAGGGAGGCCTTAGTGGTGGATCCTGGATCTATCACTTTTCAGCAGTGACTTTGGGTAAGTCATGCCAGAGCTCTCCAGGCCTGTTTCTTCCTTTGTAAAGGTAAGAACACCAGCTCGTTGCAGTGATCTAATGATCCATGATATCACGCCATCGACAGTCAAAGGCTGCACAAAGGAAGGAAGACACGGAAATCAAAGAAGAGAACTGTGGTGGTGAAGTGCTCTGGACCTAGATGGCCTGAGTTCCAATCCTGGCCATTGAATATGTTATTTAGTAGTGTGACCTTAGGTAAGGCATTTTGTCTTGGTTTCTTCATCTTTTTGAGGGGTGAGGGGGAGTGTGCCATGTGGCTTGCAGCATCTTAGTTTTCTGTCCAGGGATCAAACCCAGCTGTAGTGGAATCACAGAGTCCTAACCACTGTACCACCAGGGAATTCCCTGGTGTTCTTCAGCTTTAAAATGGGGGCAATTAGAGCACCTACCTCATAGGGTTGCTCTGAGGATTAAGTGAGCTACTGCATGTGGAATTCAGCATCGTTCCCGGATACAGGAATCTGAATCATCTAATCAGGGTGTTGGAAGTTCTACTACAGATATCCAAGAAGTAATCAAGACTTGTGAAACTTCAGCTCTTCCGTGACATGGATTCTACCCTAACTTTGGCCAGGCAAGTTATGGGTCCATCCCTTAACTATAGGGAGTCTGAGCAAGGATGTGAAAGGCTCCCAATAACTACAGGTGGTAAATCATATCCATTACAGACTAGCTCCTCCAAAAAGCTCACCTGGATCTTTCTATCTCACCATGACCACTTCCTTTGTTGAATTTCCATGGAAACTGAGATTCAGAGATTTTAACTCATCCATGACTGTGCAACTAATAAATGGTAAACTAGGATTTAAACTCAGGACATCGGATCCCAAAGCTTGTCCATGCAAGCATGGGAATCATTTGAGCATTTGTGCCCTGATACTTGGAGGGGTTCAGCATGAAATCATCTTAACATGGGGCCTTTTAAAAAACCATCATTTCATTAAAACTACTCTCAATGTTCCTTTTGCATAGGATCTTTTTTCTTTTTAAGTTTTTCTACCTTTTCCTGAGTCAGTTTGGGTAGCTTATGCCTTCCCAGGAAAACAGCTTGACTTATGAAGATTTGCAAGCTTATTAGAGTACAATGGAGCACTGTACTGGGACCAATTTAAATCACATCATTGCTTTCTGTCATGTATTTAGTTCTCCTTTTTAATAGAAGATATTTTGCAGCATACCAGAAGCGCACACACACACAAAAGTTATTTTAAAATGCTGGCCACACGGAAAGCTGCCTGGCAGAATGTATCTTTGAGAGGGAACTCTTTTAGTGAGGAATAAAAAAAACATAATAAGATTGTTTGGATCCAAAAAGGGAGGCCTTCTGGGTTTAAACAAAGCAGTGAATGAATCTGATCATGAACTGCTGCAGGAGAGGTTCTGGGGGAGACCCAAAGGGAAGTGGACAGTGAGGGAGGGCCAAGCATCAAGGTGTCAAGCAGGGGAAGGCTGGTCAGGGAGACTTGGGGTGACAGGGGCGGCTGCTTGGCTGCCATCCAGCCCGTGAGTTGGGGCCTGGACTATTTACTTTTAACACAAAGAAGACTGGTCCCTTCAAAGTTGGAGGAGACTTCAGGTTGGGGACGAGACTCACCCCTGAAATCATAGGAATTTCATCATCAGGTGGAAGGGAGAATGAAATTATAATTGAGTTTTTTTATATTTGACGATAACGCACAGGGTCGTGAAAGTGAAAGTCACTTAGTTGTGTCTGACTCTTTGCGACCCCATGGACTGTATGTAGCCCACCAGGCTCTTCTGTCCATGGAATTCTCCAGGCAAGAATACTGGAGAGGGTAGTCATTGCCTCCTCCAGGGGATCTTCCTGACCCAAGGATTGAACCCAATGTTTCCTGCATTGCAGGCAGATTCTTTACCATCTGAGCCACCAGGGAAGCCCGATTACTAAATGTTATACATCCTCTGTAGGGGGACAGACACATGGATGATACAGGCAAACTTGAGTGAGTGAGTGTGTGGTGGGGCAAGGGGATGTTGGTAGGGCTGAGGGTGAAACGTTCAACCACAAGCCTTCTAAAAATCCTCGTAGGCCCAGGCAGTATTACATCAATGCCCACTCAGTCCTTAGCTAGTTGAAACAAAATGGGACTTTCCTGGTGGTCCAGTGGCTAAGAATCTGCCTGCCAATGAAGAGGACATGGGTTTGATTCCTGGTCCAGGAAGAGTCCATGTGCCATGGGGCAACTAAGCCTGTGTACATAATTACTGGACCTGCTCTCAAGAATCCCTGCTTCACAACAAGAGAAGTCACTGCAGTGAGAAGCCCACACACAGCAAATAGGGAGTATTCCCTGCTTGCTGCAATTAGAGAAAGACTGTGTGTAGCAATGAAGACCCAGTACAGCCAAAATTAATTAGTTAATTAAATTAAATTTTTTAAAAAACCAAACAAACAGATTTCAAAGCAGCCAATGGATGGTGGGACCCTGGAGTCATTTGTGACAGACAGTAGGTGAAACCTGGTCTCATGAAATAATCCTCCCCTGGCTCATCTGTGACCTGGGATTTGCAGGGCCCCATCAATGATCTAGTCCATGGGGCAGCCCTCCTGACTTTAATTTCTGAACCTTGTATTTGGGCCCCATCTCAATTTAAATCAGTTAGAAGTCAATTTCACAGTGGTTGGTTTTATAAGATCCCTGAAAAAATGATAAGCTAGAAATGGGCAATCACTTCTTGGGGGAGCAGAGGCCTTCCTCAGATGCCTTATTTATTTATTTTGATTTGATTTTAATTTGGTCAGTAATGTTTATGTAATGTTTTTCTTCGATCCTAACAACAATGTATGGGTAGGAGGGAAAAACAGCTGTCATAGCCCTCACCAGATCTCAGACTGATGGTGATTTTTCCCTTCATCGGCCATGAGGCTTAAATAAATACAGTTTCCAAAGCTGACGAGCAATCATTTCCAAATGTAGAAAAAACCCAGAAAGGTGGAAAGGAAGGGGGGGGGGGGGGGGGGAAATCATCCACAGTCTTGTTACGCAGGAACAACCACGGTCAGTGGTTTGTGTGTGTGTTCTTCCGTCCTGAGATTTTTCTTTAATTGTTTTACATGGCTGAGATCACACCGTGGGTGTGATTTTACATCCCGCCTCCTGCGCTCCACGGTACACCATAAGCATTTCCGCATGTCGTTAAAAGCTCTGTAAACATCATTTTTAACGGTTACAAAATATTCCATTCTATGAATGAACCATCATTTACCTAACTAATTCCCCAAAGTGGAGCATTTAGCGGTCTCCAATTTTTCACTCTTATAAATAAAATAAAGCTGCAGGGAATACCCATGTGTGGACATTTTTGTCTGCATTTCAGATTGTTTTCTTAGGACAGATTCCCAGAAGTAGAATTACTGGGTCAAAGAATACAGACTTTTTTTGCAGCTCTTGAATCTTCCTGCCAGACTGTTTTTCTGAGCAGCAGTCCCAATCTCCACACAAGCCCCCCACCCCACATACACCCCTCACAGTGTGTGAGGGCCCCTCTGTGCATGCACGAAGGCAGCCCTGTCTGATGCAGTTTTTAAACCCTACACCCTGGGAAGGGACACTGCCATCTGTCTGCAGCCCGGAGCCTGGGGAGGGCTTTAATTCCTCTGAATCCCCTCTGGTGGCCCCAGGAAGTGTCAGTGGGCTTCTATTTCCCTGTCCCCTCCCCTTGTGTCTGGCTTCAGGGCTTTTCATCTAGGGGACTGAGAGGTCTCTGTGAGCCTCTTGTCCCCAGCAAGGAGCCATGAATCAGTGGGAGGCAGGGAATGGGCCAAGGGGCGGTGTCTGTGATTCTGTGGTCATTTTTTTAGCACTTCTCAGCAATTTTTCAGACTCAAGGTGTCCTGTTATCTCCTTTTTTTTTTTTAAGTTTCACCACTGTGTGTGTGAGAAGACTTTGCTGCCTAGGTTTTAATTGGCTGTTCTCAAACCCTTCCTTTTACACTGTGTTTTGGGGTCTGTTTTGGAGAACCCTGGAGAAACCGTCTTTCTGATTTATACTAGAGAGGTCACCAGTCATGCCCTGATTGGAGGGCACTGCTGAAGTTAAAGCGGGGGGGGGGGGGGAATGAGGTACTTCAAACGGGAAACCACGTGAGCCTTTTCGCAAGCAGAATCAGAGAGCTCCAGCCAAACGCCATGGGGGATATTTGATCACGAGAAAAACAGAAGTACAAGCGGAGGGAGGGCTGAAGGAATAGAGCCCCTGGAATCCAGCAAGGGCGAGTGTCAGCGGGCTGTGTGCTCACAGGGAGAGAGAGGCAGAAGAAAGGTTCTAAGTGACTCCTGGGGAAGCGGGGCTGTGGGAGGCTTTCTCATAAATGCTGGCACAGCCAGCAGAGCCAAGGCTTCCATATTCACCCATCAGGACGCTGAGGCTGGGAGGAGTCATGTGTCCGGTGGTAATCACACAGTTAGTAATAGGTAGAGCGAGAATTCAACTCAGGACCAGCTGAGGTTGCATCCAACAGCGTCCTACAGTACTATTTCTCAAATGTTCACATGGATGAGGTTCAGCTAGGGGTCTTGTGAAACGGATGATTCTGATTCAGCGAGTTTGTGGAGGGGCCCAAGAGTCTGCATTTCCAGTAAGCTCCCAAGTGAGGGCTGTACCACAGATGGTGACTGCAGCCATGGAATTAAAAGACGCTTGCTCTTTGGAAGAAAACCTATGACAAACTTAGACGGCGTATTAAAAAGCAGAGACATTACTTTGCCGACAAAGGTCCATATAGTCAAAGCTATGGTTTTTCCAGTAGTCATGTATGGATGCCAGAGTTGGACCACAAAGGAAGTTAGGAGCCAAAGAACTGATGCTTTTGAACTGTGGTGTTGGAGAAGACTCTTGAGAGTCCCTTGGACTGCAAGGAGATGCAACCAGTAAATCCTAAAGGAAATAAGTCCTGAATATTCATTGGAAGGACTGATGCTGAAGCTGAAACTCCAGAACTTTGGCCACCTGATGTGAAGAACTGACTCATTGATGAGGAGTCACCTGATGCTGGGAAAAGTTGAGGGCAGGAGAAGAAGGGGGCAACAGAGGATGAGATGGTTGGATGGAATCACCAACTCAACGGACATAAGTTTGAGCAAACTCTGGAAGATGGTGATGGATAGGAAAGCCTGGTGTGCTGCAGTCCATGGAGTCGCAAAGAGTTGGACATAACTTAACGACTGAACAACAATAACCCAAGTGATGCCGATGCTGTCAGTCCAGGGACCACATTTGGAATAGTAAGGCTCTATCGCTGTGGTCCCCAAACTTGAGTTGGCATCAGATCACCTAGAGAATTCCTTAAATACAAATTGCTTGACCTTACCTCCAGAATCTGTGAGGCAGTAGGTCTGGAATGAGGTCTGAAAATGTGGTCCCAGGTGTGATGTTGCTGCTGCAGGTCTGGATACCATGCTCTAAGCATCCTGACTTACACTATAGTTCTTTGGTGGGGGGGGGGGGGGAAGCAGTTCTCAGCCTGCTCAAATGCTGCTCTGGGGCCTTTCTGTGTTCTGGAGAACCCCAGAGGCCCTAGTTCTTAGAAAGGTTTGGAAGTGGGACTGCAGAAAGGTGCTACTTTTGTTTTAAGACCCTCAGCACTTGGTTGTGGCAAAGTGGGGAGACAGGAGGGGTGTGTGTGTGTGTCTTGGGATTGGTATTATGAGTTTCCAAGGCCCTTATAATGTCCTTCCAGAACCAAGCAGTGAGAGGAAAGGCCATAGTGTTTCTGGAGCAGCTTAAAGACTCACCCATTAAAAAAGCCCCTTTATAGGATATCAGTTAGATTAGGCTGTTGAACAGAGCTTCCTGCTTGTTGAGTCTTGGAGTTTAATAAAAAATATATATTATGACTCAGTCCAAACTTTACAGTAGTCCTTGTGGAATCTGAAATGAATCATGTTAAGCTCCTGTTTTAAAACAGTCCTCTCTTTCACAAGCCTGTATCTGCAGCAGCCTCCTGGTGGGAGTGGGGGTGGCGTGTAGGGGAAGAGAAATGGAAGACAGGGAAGGAGCTCAAGTGAGGGGTGAACTCTTTGTCCCAGGCCTTTCTTAATTAGCCAGAGACTTTTGGGATGAAGGAAGGCAGAGCCCAGAGAGGCTGCCTGAGGGGAAAAAACCCTTCTTTAATGGTGGGCCTACTCACTAAGAATAGAGGTAGCTTGAGGAAGGGAGATCTTGGAGGTCACCTCCTCCAGACAGCCTTCCTTGATTTCTCCAGGCAACCGTGCTCTCAACTGCATAGCCCTTTGTCTTTGCCTCTGAGCACAGAAGACCAGTTCCTTCTGTGTCATCTGTTCATGGCCATGCTCACTCTTCAGTGGCACTGAATCTTTCGGGTGGCAGAAGGCAGGTACATGCCTTCTCCAGAGCTTCCACTCTGCACAGGGCAGTCCAAGAGAGCAGCAGGAGCCCTGAGGCCCTGCACGTCTGACTGGCTGACTGGCCCTGTGAAGATCCTCAGGCTCCGTGTCTGTCTTCAGACACTGATGGGGGAGACCGCCTACATAGAAGTAAGCTCAGGTTGTACTAACAAACCCAAACTAGGAAGCAGGTCAGCGGGCAGACGTCAACTGGGCATTAACTGTCACCGAATCTGTCCCTCCACACTCTGTCCCGGCTGAGTGACCTCCATGGAGGTGGAAGGCGAGCCTGTGAAGCCCGGCTCCACCTCATACAGGCCGGGAGACTTATGGAAAAGCCATTTCCCTCTCAGTGCCGCAGTTTCTTCACGCGCAAGTCGGAGATGATCACAGAACTGGCATCACGATCATTGAGAAGGGTAAGTCAGATGACACACGGGAAACACAGAGCACACAGTCCAGAAAAAAAAGAAGACCAGGAAGGGGTCTAGTTATTAGAACAGGAGACCCATAATCTGAGAGAGAGAGAGACAGCAACGAAAGAAGTGAATATAATTTCAGACCCAAACCCACAGGTACATGGCATGGAAAATGTATTCCTTCCTCCTGTGTTTTATAGAAAAGGAAGCCAGGGAAGGGGCATGAGCTGTGGAGTGGCCCATACCTTTGTCTGGAGGCCCTGTTTGCCCGAAGGGCTCATGCTCTTTACAAAGGCACAAATCCGAGCCTTCTGTCTTGTTGAGAATACAGATGCAAGCTGCTATATTTAAAATGGGTATCCGACAAGGACTGACTGTATAGCACAGGGAACTCTGCTCAGGGTTATGTGGTAGCCTGGATGGGAGGGAGTTTGGGGGAGAATGGATACATGGATATGTGCGGGTAAGTCCCTTTGGTGTCCGCCTGAAACTGTTACAACACTGTTAATCGGCTGTACTCCAATACAAAATTTAAAGTTTAATAAAATAAAGAGGGGGAAAAAAAGCCTGAGATTACATGGCTCTTCTGCAGCTTTGTGGTGACCTGGTGGAACTTTACTGAGCTTCTCTGAGGCCCAGATCCCTTCAAAGTAAGGTACCATCCTTCTGACTCAGAATTAGGTGGGTTACCAATACAAAGCCCCTAGTGAGGTGCCTGGCACACAGTAGGCATTTCATAAACACCTGCTGACTGAGTCTTCACTGAGTGACCTAGATAATTCAGAGGTCAGAGCAAGGGTCCTGCAAGCCTCTCCTTTCCTGGGAATTTACACAGCTATGGGTATCTGAGCAACCAAATCTCTCCCTTCGTGGCTAGAGACCACCGTGTGAGAGAATTCCCACCAAGACCAGAGGCAGGCATTCTGCTGGCACTAAGGGCAAATGTATTGGAGATTCTTCCAGGAGTGTCTGCCATGCCTCAGAGAGAGCCTGTTTTGGGTGTCTCAACTGTATGTGTAATTTCACCCTTAAAGCCATTTTGCACATCTTTCCAAGTATTCAAAAATAAAACTCCTGCCCAATAGAGGCTGTAAAAGGATTTTCAGTTTAAAAAAAAAAAACCCTTCAAATACTATTTTTAAAAAACCACATACCCTTTTTTCCTTCCCCTCTTCTATCTTCACCAGAGACCTTTGAGTTATGAAGTGCACTTAACACCATTAATTGCCATGGAAACTAAAGCATCTTCTGCTGAATATGGTCAACTTTTTCAGCAGAGGATTTGTTGCAGAGATTTTGAATAATGGGTTGTTTTTATTCCTTTTGTGCGAAGACAAGGCTCCCCTCCTCCGCTCCATTCCTTTTGATGTGTTACTTCTCTAGGCCACATCTCTGTGAGAGCAGAAGCTGGTTACCAGGTTTCCAGAAAGCTGAGAAAAAGGAAGAATGTCCTTGGAATTCCTGCTTTCTGAGGAATGCTACCTGTTGGATCCAGGTGTTCTCACCTGTCTTTAGTAATGATTTGCTCTTTGACAATTTTATTCAGCATCATTAACAACAACACTAGCAGCATGCAGTAACAATTATTAATAATCCTATTTGCTGGAGAGCTGATAAGGAGAATGATAGTTTTTAATACAGTACATACTATCTTTAGGGACTAGTAAATGGGCACTGTGTGTGCCTCACAGGGACTGTGTGATTATTAAGATTATCCCCACTTTACAGATGAGGAAACCAAGGCATAAAGAGATTAATCCACCTGCCCACAGGCACAGTGCTAATGAACGCTCTAAGCAACATTTGGACATGGGTCCTTCTAATTCCAGGGCTTCCTAGGTGGCTCAGTGAGTGAAGGAATCTGCCTGCAATGCAGGAGATGGGAGTTTGATCTCTGGGTCAGGAAGATGCCTGGGAGAAGGGAATGGCAACCTATTTCAGTATTCTTGCCTGGAGAATCCCATGGACAGAGAGGAGGCTGGTGGACTACAGTTCATGGGGTCATGAAGAGTCAGACATGACTGAAGTGATTAAGCACCCACACTCTAATTCCAAACCTAGTCCACGCATTTTCTACTATGCTTCTGCTGCTGCTGCTAAGTCACTTCAGTTGTGTCCGACTCTCTGCGACCCCATAGATGGCAGCCCACCAGGCTCCCCCATCCCTGGGATTCTCCAGGCAAGAACACTGGAGTGGGTTGCCATTTCCTTCTCCAGTGCATGAAGGTGAAAAGTGAAAGTGAAGTCACTCAGTCATCTCTGACTCTTAGCGACCCCATCGACTGCAGCCTACCAGGCTCCTCCGTCCATGGGATTTTCCTAGCCAGGGTACTATGCTTCTAGTCTACCTTAAAAAAAAATGTCAGTATAACCCTCAGTCAGTAACTAAATTATTAATGGATTGATTGACTCATTAATATTTATTAAACTTCAATTTATGCCAGGCACAGTACGGGCTCCTATTCATCTGCCTAGCAAACTCAGCCATCTGCAACTCTTATGAGAAAAAAGAATTATACAGAAGTCTCTGAGCCACCCAAACATAGCATTCACACTGTATACTTATGCAAGAAATATTCCCCCAACTTCTTTACTTTCTGTATACATAATGTAACACAATATAAATAAGCTGGTCATCTAACATTAAAAATCTGGGTTTGGACACCAGGTCCATCACTCCCTAGCTATGGGGCACTGGGGTGGTTCACCTAACTCTTTCAAACTTGTTTCCAATATTTAAAACAGGAGTAATAACTCATAGGTAGTTTTGAAGATTAAATCAGAAAATGGATGTTAGGTGATTATTCCAGTAACTAACACCTAGAAGGAGCTGAAAACCCAGTGATTATTAGCAGTGGCTGCAGCGTTATTAATTCACTACAGAGGCACTTTCTATGCATTGATGATTCCCAGCACTCTGTGCTCTGTACTAATTTTCATCTCAGAAAATTCTCTGGAAGTCAGTTGGGAGACTCATGAGATAACGCATGCACAGGCCAAGCAGGGCGCCAGGCACACAAACAGAGTTAGCAGTGTCCGCTGAAGGCTCTTCTCTGGTTATGGGGCCACTGTTTTTGTTGGAGCTGAGGACACAAGGTAGGAAATGGCAGAGCTAGAACTGAACACACATCTGGCGGCCTCCAATCCTGCACCTGGGAGTAATTAGATTGGAGATATTTGCCCCAATGGGGAATAAATTCCCACACATTCCCAAGTCACTGAGGCCAGCTCAGCTGTCCTGCATTCCTTTTTTTGCATCTTTCCAAAGTCCTACAGCAACTTTTGCTCTTCTCATTCAGCATGTCTGGTTTCTGGGCACTAAAGAAAGAAGTAGTCCTGGGGAAATATTGCATTCTATCAATTCAACATTAGACACAATTCAATTTCTTAATGACATTTCTGGTCATCATGCCATCCTTCTAATTAAAAATGAATAGTTGAAACTCTTATTATTACAGGAGTCAATAGAAGGCAACTCTAGACAGCAACTTGCCAGGCAAAAGCTTTAATTCTCATTCACTTTTAAATTCAGTATGTGTCTGATTATTCAATTACTTAGTGAACGTTCATTTTTGGGACTATACCCTAGGAAGAAGTTTAAAAATAAAAGGACCCAGAATTTTTTTTTTTATATATAAGCTCTAAGTGTTGGACTTCTAATTCTGTCAGTTTGGTAGACTGAATTTACAGGGAGAATTCAGTACCAAAACAAAAATCACACAGAAATGCGGAACAAAATAAAATGAAAAATAATTGAGTAAGGAACATTTAACCAGAGCATTGAGTGAAAGAACTGAAGTTGGGATGGCCCAGAAGTTTATAAGACATAAGCATGAACCTCAAGAGCTAGGAGCTGGGGTTTGAACATCCATGTGGAGGAAAGAAGATGTGGATCCAGGCCCACACGAGGTAGGGAGTTAGAACAGACAGCCTGAAACCTCTGTGAAGTGTCAGGACCTTGCAATAATCTCCTACATCTACTCATGAGACTTCTGCCCATTAAGTTATGGAGAAGGCCAAGAAGATCGTTTTTACTCAGGTCTTTGGATACCAAAAGAAAAAAAAAAAATTACCCCAGGATCAAGAAAAACTCAAATCTGTGGCACATGCAAGTAAGAAATCTAAATTTGTGTCACCTATGGGTTATGAGAATCTTAAACCAAGAAATTAATGTAAAAACTGGCCCAGAGCCAATGAGATCTCTGTAATGCCTGGTTAAATCCAGCACAAAATAGCTCTATCAGCCTTGTAAGGACACTTCCATAACCTTGAATGTAAGAAAATCCCACTGGAAAAAATAAAACAAAACTAGAACAAAAACCACATAACCTGATGATGAGTTCACCAAAAAAGTCACAAATCACCCAAGACAACATTTTACCAGCAGGTGCAATAATGAGGCTTACCACCCTTGAAATACTAGTCTGAGTGATCACAAAAGTACTTCAGTGACTAGGAAGATCACAAATGTACTTCAGTACTTAAAAGAACAAGATACTATAAAGGCAGGTTTGAAGAGGAAACAAATAAAACTTGAAAAATGAAAAAAGTCATCAAAATTAAAATTCACAGAGTGAATAAAATGGCAGATTAAGTACAGCTCAAGAGAGACACAGTGAACTCGAGAATGGGTTTGTGGAAATTTCCCATATTGTAGAAGAGGGAGATAGATGGAATACATGATAGATCTGTTAAAACAAAGGAGAGAATCAGAAGATCCAACACACATCTAATGGAAATTTCAAAAGGGACAAATGGGGAAAGGGAAGTATTTGAATTGATCAGAGAGAAGAATGTTTAAAAATGATGAATGATATGAAACAATGGAACAGTTAAGGCAAAGGAAAACATAAAGGCTCTTAATTGTTGGTTTCTTTGAGTTTGCTCAAAAGGAGCCATCTTTGGCAAGCTAAAGAATTAGGAAATAAGAAAATTAAAAGCATTAAAACCATGGATTAAAAGCAGTGCAAGACTAGGCCATCATCCCTGGGAAAAATGTGCTCAAACAAACAATTCTGTTCTCCACCATACCAGCCAGAAAACCAGGGCAACTACCATGTACCAACCAGGTACTCTACAGAGTGGAAGACTGCATTCTTGGTCTTCATTCTTCACCCCTCACCTCATGCCCTTTGCCTTGAACTTTTCAGCACTTTCCATTAATGGCAGAGGGGGGAAAAAAACATGCCCTAGCTATTCTGCGAGTTCAAGGGAGATTAGAGACTCACACAGTAAATGTGGATCCAACCTACAGATTGGAGTCAAACTCAGCTGAGCTCAGTTTAGTTCATCTGGTACGCAACTGAGCTCTAGCTACAACAGTATGAAAGGAATAAATTATCATTTTAAGCCCTTGAATTTTCCAGTGGCTTGTCCATGCAACATGACTGTGGAAACAGTTGCCCAATGCACATATGTTCTCAAAACACTTCACAACTCTGGTATAGGCATTATTGCCCCTATTTTATTTTCAGTTACTAAGTCATATCCAACATGACCTGTAGCACACCAGGCTTCCCTGTCTTTCACTATCTCTCGAAGTTTGCTCAAACTCATGTCTATTGAGTCACTAATGCCACCTAACCATCTCATCCTCTGTTGCTCCCTTCTCCTGCCCTCAGTCTTTCCCAGCATCAGGATCTTCTCCAGTGAGCCAGCTCTTCACACCATGTGGCCAAAGTATTGCAGCTTCAGTTTCAGCATCAGTCCTTCCAATCAGTATTCAGGGTTGATTCCCTTTAGGATTGACTGGTTTGATCTCCTTGCAGTCCAAAGGACTCTCAAGAGTATTCTCCAGCACCACAGTTTGAAAGCATCAGTTCTTCAGTGGTCCAGCTCTCACATCCATACATGATGACTATAGGACAAACCATAGTTTTGACTATACGATCCTTTGTTGGCAAAATAATATCTCCGCTTTGTAATACGCTGCCTAGGTTTGTCCTAGCTTTCCTCCCAATGAGCAAGTGTCTCAATTTCATGGCTGCAGTCACTGTCTGCAGTGATTTTGGAGCCCAAGAAAATAAAATCTGCCACTGTTCCCATTTTTAAACTCATCTATTTTACACTTACTTTTGAGAGTCCCTTGGACTGCAAGGATATCAAACCACTCAATTCTAAAGGAAATCAGTCCTGAATATTCATTGGAAGGATTGATGCTGAATCTTCAACACTTTGGGCACCTGATTCGAAGACCTGACTCATTGGAAAAGACTCTGAGGCTGGGAAAGATTGAAGGCAGGAGGAGAAGGGGATGACAGAGGATGAGATGGTTGGATGGCATCATCGAATCAATGGACGTGAGTTTGAGCAAGCTCTGGGAGATGGTGAAGGACCAGTAGCCTGATATGCTGCAGCCCATGGAGTTGCAAAGAGTCAAACACGACTGAGTAACTGAACAATAACAATTCTACATTTATGGAAACTCAAAGTTTCCAAGAATTAAGAAGTAATGCGACATGCCGGGGGTCACACAAGAGCAGGTTTAAGAACTGAGGCTTATTCTGACTGTACAGCCCAATCTTTATGCTTCTAATTGAACTGCTTTTTAACTGACATTTGGTTGAATGAATGAAGGAACAGATGAATACCATTCCATCTACTTGGGCCAAAACCATCAACTGCATTCACCCAAAAACACACTCAGGGCCTGACCACCTTAAGGCCAGAACAAACTCATCAACATATCCAAACAGGCTTATTTTCCTTTTAGAAGGTGTCTGCTGCACAAAGAGCTTGCCCAGGAAATGAATCCCCTTCATGCCAAGGGGGAAAAAAAAAGCTCTGGAGTGGAAGATAATCACAGCCTGTCAGGCTTCCTGGCGAGCTGATGGTCTTCATGGTCCAGCAGATGGTGTCAAGGATGTGACCTGTGGAGGTTCAAGACAGACAGCGGACAGAGGCCTCATCTAAATGGACAACACGGAGGCCCACAGCTGATCCGTGTCTTAGTGCGTGCTACTTGGCAGCTGCGGAAGCACGGTCTGACTGGAATAGCTCCCCTTCTGAACCGCTGGGGTGGTAAATAATTAACTGCCTTGTTCTACTTGGGGTGGGAACCGGCAGACCCTTCTGAGAGGTGACAGAGGGTCCCTGATGAAGTAGCGGAGGATAAATGTGTTTAGACCCTCATCCCTCCCTGAGATTCTGCCATCTCCATATAAATGAAAATAGAGTTGATGATGCCATTTAAAAACTTGAGATTTGGATCCTGCTTTTGATTTCACAAAACAGTTTAAAATTTATTTCTGGTTCAGTAGGGAACAAAAAAAAAATAGACAAAGGAAAGGAACAATCTATTCAGAGAAGCACAAATACAAACAGCTCATAAACATATGAAAAGATGTTTGGCCTCACTAATAATTAAAGAACTATAGATCAAAACAATAATGAAATGCCAGTTTCCCCCCCATCAGGCTGACAAAATTGGAAAAGCTTGCTAATTCTGAGTGTCTACTCCCAGGAAAGGAGTGGTCTCATGTGCTATTGATGGAACATTTTGTGGGATGCCTTGGCGACATTTATCAAAATTTAACTATATAATTTTCATCCCAGGAAAAATTATCGAGAATTTACTCTCTAGTTATACCCTCCTCCCAAAATGGGTCAAGATAGGCATATAAGGGATTCACTAAGAAGTTATCTGTAACACCAAAAGTCTAGAAATACTTAAGTGTCTATGGACAGAGGAAGAGGTTAACAACCTCAAGTATACTGACACAATGGATGAATACACAGCAGTGAACAAGAGTGAGTTCCGTAGGGTTGAAAGTGAAACATTTGGACATGTTAAGGGGAAAACAAGGTGTAAAGCCACGCGTAAAGAGACTTCTTTGGTATAAATACAACTTGGGTCTTTTTTCCTCCAAGAATAAAAAGAAAACCTTTTTCAGTAGTCGCCTTTGTAGAGAGACAACTAGGAACCTAAGATGAGTTATGTGTTTTGTTTCATCTTTCTGCACACTGCACTTTCTTCCCATGGAGGTCTATTTTTTTTTTTTTTTAAGTTAAAAAGGAGCTATCCAGGTGGTGAGAGTAAAGGCCTTTTTGTTTATTTGTTTTTGTTTTTCTCACCCTCACACACATTAAAAATCTAATAAATGTTGCAATTTATTACAAAATGATGGGTTAATCTGAGCATCCTCAAGTGCCAGGCAGGTGGGGGGAAGGAATTGAAGAGCTGAGGCTGTGTGTCACCCACGTGCGTGGAAGTGGCCTCGTGTACAGGGAAGGACACGCAGGGGAGACGATTCTCTGAGGGGGTTTCTTTAGAAAGCCTGAGTTGTTCTCTCTGGGGAAAGTCACCAGCTGGGGCCTGAGAGATGGAAAGGAGTCAGTGGTTGGCAGAGCTAGAGAGCCACTTCCATATGCAACCTTGAAAGCCACAAAGGGGACAGAAGAGAGTTTCTCGCCATACTGCAAGGGCTCAGCTTGCCTTCCAGGCAACAGGGAGAGGGGGTTCCAGGAGGGCCATGGGCAGAGGCCAGGAGGGGAACCCTTGGGTGGAGGAGCATGGGTAATAGCCCCAAAAAAGACTGGGAAGTTCTGGAGGCCACTGGGGTAGGAGTGGGCACAGTGCAAATTTTCCCACAGTTAGCTAGACAGGGTGAGGGGGGAAATAAAGGTGCTTGCTATTTATTCTTTCTCAAGTGCCAAGTTTAATTCCCCCCTGGACTCTGAGAAGCACAGATAGCCCCTCGGTCTCCTTTACTGCTCGGCACACAGTAGGACCTCTTTGTGGAACAAATGGGCCGCTGACACCCTCTACTCAGTCCGGCCTTTCATTTTCCTGATGCTTTGCCCCCCGAGGATTGCAGCCAGGTAGCTTCCAGAGCCCAGGCTCTGCCACCAGAAGTTATTTATCCATGCAAAGAAGTTCGGCGAACTCCTGGAAAGCCTGACCTATTTCACCAGTTCAGCGAAATCTAAACAATAAGGATTCATTTGACTCTATTAGATCAAATGTAAAAATAAAATCAAAATTAATTAAAAGCGACAGCAGACAGTTCCATACAAAAACACCTTTGATGTGCATTCAGCAGACTGAACAGCTGCAGTTAGGGAAGGCAATGAGGTTTCAATTATCCCAGCTACTGGCGGAAAGAGATAACGTGGATAAAAGAAATCCACAGATAATCAAAATTAAAAATCCTTTACTCTTTCTCTCTGTTTCAACATCATCCCTAACACACTTCTGTGAGGACCTTAAGGAATGTTCATATTTGTTGAATCTTCTACTTAGCTGCCACCCCTTATTTTTATAGAGGCAGAGGTGTTGATAAGATCAGGGATGAAAGTGGTGTGCACTGAGAATCTACTGTGCATCAAGCCACAGCTGGGCTGGGCTGTCTCTATGTGGCCCTCTACCTCCTTTTTCTGCTTTTCCCCGCCTTGTTCTGTGCTCCAGGAGGCTAACCTCTGAACATATGGCCACTGATGTTCCTTTCCCTCTGACTTCCAGCTGGGTTTAGCCAATGGGAGGCACCAGCCTCGGAGGGTGAGAGAAGAGAGGCTTGTGCCTCCCCACAAGCCTTCCTGCTAGGCTGTGAGCTGACGAGAGCTTTCATCTTTTGAAGGCCAGGAATCCTGTCCAGCATCCTCTTCTGTGGACACAGCTCTTTCTCAGTAGCTGCCCCCACCCTTGCAGGCCTCGGGCTGATGAGAGCTCCCTGCTATTGCTAACCTTGGACTGCTACACCATCCCTTACTGCTTTCCTGACAGCTCAACCTTAAACTCTCTTCAACCACCCTATCAGCTCCTTGCACTTACCACTCATTGTCTCATGCAGTGTCCCCCTTTCCAAGAGGAGAGAGAACCTCCAGGAGGATGACCCACTTGCCTGTGGTCACACCTCTGGGAATCGGCAGAACCAGAAGTCCTAGCCAACATGTCTAACCCTAAAACTTAGTGATCTCACAGCTTGATTATACTGCTGAGAAACCCAAGCCATCAGTGAGAATTTGCAAAATGACGCTGACTGCAAGAGAACCATTGGAAAGTTGCATCTCAGGGCTGAAAAGATTAGAATGCTTGCTGGGTCTTTAGATTGTCCATGAGAAGTGTGCCTGGGTCTGATAGGAATCCTGCTTTTTAGCAATCACTTTGCCTCTTGGATTTCAACTCCTAAAGCCTCTTGTTTCTGGACTCCAAACCTCACACTGGTCGCTTTCAGATTCTGTGACTTCCACTGGGCTGTGGAGCCTTCTGGAGATGGGACTTGGGGATGAGGCAGACGCTCAGGTGGTTACTAACCAGTCCTCTGTGTCTTCACTCATCCATTCATCTGGTCACTCCAATTACTAAGGGACCACTCTGTGAAGTAGCCAAGGGGAGCAAGACAGAACATCCAGACACTAGCAGATGACTATCATAACACGGTGGCAAGAGATCTGTCCAGGATATAGCATGAGCACAGCAGAGTCACCTCACCTGGCAAGGGTCAGAGGCAGAAGATTCCTGAGAAAGCAACCCCTGAGCTGCATTTTAGAAGCTGGGGTGGGGGTGAGGGGAGGCCAGGCAGGGAGGGTGGGCAGGGACAGTCCAGGCAGAGGAGGGAGCCTGAGCCACAGAGGAGTACCGGGGAGTGCCAGAAGCTCAGCATTTCTGAAGGCAGGCTTCATCTAGCAGGTAGGAGATGGGCTGGAAAGGCCCACAAGGACCTGCAGCGTGGTGGGTCTTGCCCAGGGTACTAAGGAACTAGGCCTAAGTTCTAAGACCAGGGTTCAGTGTCGAGGCCAGCCTAGAAGTTCCAAGAACTGGAAGGCATCTCCCTAAAGGCTGCTCTGCCTTCTCAAAGCACTCATTTAAAACATTTTCAAACTTGATCAGAAGTAAAGACGGCACTTTAATGAACCCCTACAAAGCTATGACTCAGGACCCTGTTCTGTAATCTCCTCCAGTTTCAGGTCAGGAGTGGACCCGGGGCCTGAAGCTCACCCAGCCTGCAGATGCCAAAACCCTTGGCTACGAGGACAGGACAGTGGGAGGCATCAAGGGCCAGCAGGCTGGACCCCAGCAATAGGGGCTCCCTGAATCCTGACAGCCATGAGGCCAAGCAAACCCTGATCCACTTGCTTCTTTTCACTTTCCCCTGAGAAGGGTGGAGGGAGGGCAAGGGGCACAGAGCTAACGAAATAAGAGTAATAAATGAGAAAGAGCTGGCTTGCATCTTTGGCACATGGGCTGCCAACTCCCCCAGACAGAGGCTTTTGGAATAAAAGACAATACAGCCTAGCAGAGCGGGTCCCATGGAATCTCCACCCGACCCATTATTCAGGCCACTGCACATGCTGTTCAGAAGAAAGAACTTCAAACTGAACCTGAGACCTGAGAGGATCCCGATTCCACAAATGCTATCATTAAGAATCATCACAGATAATGTGGTTTTAATTAGAAGGGTTGAGATATTGGCAAGCATTCAAAAAGCTCGTCATCTGAAGCTCTGCCAGCGTTGTGGGTACAGGCCGCCTGCATAGTGTGAGTCTGCTCAGGTGAAAGAGTCTGAGCCTTCTTCCTGCAAACCGTGGGGGTGAGGGGTCCCTGCATTCGTGGTACAGACAGAGGCAATGGAAAATGCCTCACATGAATGAGGAGAGGGGGGTAGGTATGGTGGCTTGTCATGTGTCAAGGTCCAGAGGGTTCTGAGGTCAAACAGGCCTCTCTATCGATACTGATGGTGACACCCTGGACAGATGTATAACCTTTCTGAGCCTTGGTTTCCTTGTAATGTCCAGTGGAGACAACTACACCTCTGCACTATAGGGCTATCTGAAGGATTAAATGAACTAACACACTCAGCATTGGGCCAAGTGACCTGGTACAGACAGGATGCCCAGGAAGCATTTACCACTTATGTCCTCGTCTTGCCTCCCCAAACTAACAGGCAGCGGGGCCACACCTGAGCCCAGGTCTTTGTGAAGCCAGAGGCTAACCCCCTTCAACAACTGCATGCAACCGCTAGCGAGGACCAGGACAGGCCTTTCCTTCACAGGGGTCAGGTCTATAGTAAGTAAAAGTGGCCATGACTTGTAAAACACCATTTTCCAAGTGTGAGACGTTTTCTGCTTGTATCTCTAAATCCTATCTGCCTCCCGCACCAGGGAATCTTTAGGAATCTTTACCAGCAGTGACTCCATTAAATATTAATAGATGGCTGGGCTTCTGAGCATGCCACATAATCCTTGTCTGCCAATAGGGCCAGGGGCTTAGGCAGATGAAGTTATTTCAACCAGAGAGGCCAGGGAGAGTGACTTGCCCATTGTACTCGATGTCTTCTTGGCTCCCTAGAAAGATGTGTCTGTCACTCATGTGAGCCCCTCGACCTGTCTAGGCAGACAGACCATCTTCATGTTGGTCTGTACCTGCCAATGTGCTTAGCTTTTACAGTAGCCTTACAAAATAGATTTTGTTAGCCCCATTTTACAGGAAAATAGACTGAGGCTACAGAAAATACATGACTTATGGAAAATCACAGGATCAGGAGGGCTTCCCTGGTGGCTCAGTGGTAAAGAATCCACCTGCCAATGCAGGAGACATGGGTTCAATCCCTGGATCAGGAAGATCCCCTGGAGAAGGAAACGGCAACCAACTCTAGTAAGAGTCAGACACAGCTGAGTGACTAAACCAACTGGATCAGGAAATCCGTGGAATCCATATCTGCCTGTTTTCTGGCCAGAGGTGCCCTCAAGGGCAGGAAATGGGACTTGACCTCCTTGTGACCCTGGAGCAGACACAAATCTGTGGAATCAACAGTCAATAATTTGCCTAAATTCAGTTCTCTAGGTGGCACTAGTGGTAAAGAACCCGCCCACCAATGCAGGAGACTTGAGATGTGGGTTTGATCCCTGGGTGAGGAAGATCCCCTGAAGGAGGAAACGGCAACCCACTCTAGTATTCTTGCCTGGAGAATCACATGGACAGAGGAGCCTGGCGGGCTACAGTCCATGGGGTTGCAAAGAGTCAGACACGACTGAGTGACTGAGCTCACACGTACACACCTCCTCTCCAGATGCTCACTTCCTGCTGCCAGCTCAGAGCTCTCCAGGGCTGCCCTTCATGGCCCACCTCCCAGGACCCTGGCTCCTGACACAGAGGGCCTGAAGCTCTCCCTGGGACCCAAACCCAGTCAATGCTCGGTCCTCCCCCAGCCAGTTCCATTCCTTTCTCCAGAAGCTCTTCGAGCAAAGAGACAACGGAGCTATGGAAATGACAGTTGTGGAGCCTAGCTTTTCTTCTCCTTGGGAACAGAGAAAAAGAAAAGGGAGAAAATGAAGGTGCTCTGAGAGGGCAGTCTGTGTGTGGCCACCTGGGCTCAATGGCGGGTCTGCCGTGAGGCGCAGGGGCCGGCGTTGCCGTCTGACCTTCCTCGACCTGACAGGTGTGCTGGGGGAGGCCGCCCGTGGGTAGCTCCTAACCGTGAGCCATGCAGCCTGGGCCTCAGCAGTGTGCAGGAAACTCCTGGGGCAACACCTCGTCCCCCACTGAACCCCTCGCCTCAACGCCTCCTCACCCCGAGTCCAAGCGACTGGCCGTGGACCTGGGCCCCCCAGGATTCTGTGAGGTGACCAAGCAGAGCCGCCTTCACGCTTCTGGGGTGGGGAAAACCTAGAATTTGACCCCACAAACCCAAACAAAGCCCTGCGTCGGGGCCCATGGAAGACGCAGTAATTAGGCACCAACTGAGTACCTGGCTCTGTGGTAAGGCCTGTACCCAGTGTATTCCATTATTAATGCTTATCTTCATCCCCCGAAGTGTACAGGGAAGGGGGGTGATGAAAATGTCCTAAAATTGATGGTGCTGATGGTTTCACAACTTGGTGAATCCTACTAAAGGCTGCTGAATCGTGCTTTGTGAATAATATGCACATTTTTATATGCATAATATGCATAATTCACAATATGCTTTGTGAATTATATTTCAATAAAGATGTTATCAAAAAAAAAAGAAAGAAAAGATGTATCACTAAGAGAATGTTATCTGAATCCATACTTTCTAACTCAAAGTCTGAATCTCTAAATAAAATACAGTTCATGCTCTCAGGTTTGTCTCTTTTTTTTTTTCCTTCTAGTTTTATTGAGAAATAACTAACATATAGAACTAAGTTTTTAAAGTTCAGCATAATGGTTTGACTTACATACATTATGAAATGATTTAGGTTTATTTTCTGATAGGGACTATGCTGTGCTCAGTTGCTCAGTGTCTGACTCTTTGTGACCCCATGAACTGTAACCTGCCAAGCTCCTCTGTGCATGGGATTTTTCAGGCAAGAACACTGGAGTGGGTTTCCTTTTCCTCCTCCAGGGGATCTTCCTGATCCAGGGATTGGACCCGAGTCTCCTGCATCCCCTGCATTTCAGGCAGATTCTTTACCCACTGAGACAAAGGGGAAATGCATTCTAAGGAAAATACCCAAATTATTAAAAATGTAAGCTGGAACAGGGTAAGTGCTCCATGGAAGGTTTAAGCAGGAATACAGGAGTTTGTCAGAACCAGCTCACACAGGTCAACATTTTGAGGTTTTCTAAGTTGCTCTAGGGATGTAGCTTGCCCCAGTGTCCCCATGGGCCCACATGTCAGATCACATATCCAGCTCCAGAACAAGGAACAAATCACGACAGCACAATCTTCACAGTCGTGGTGTTTTTGATACGCCACATACTCTTGTAATGCCTTCAGATATAATAACTGACTTAGGCCTACCACAATCCGATGACGTAGGTACTATAATCCCATTTAGGCCTGAAGTTCAGAGGAATGATCTGACTTGTCCAAGGTCACACAGCCAGTAAGTGGCAGAGTTTCCAGCCCCGGCTCACCAGCTTGGGTTAATGCTCACCACCTCTCCACTCTGCCCCTCACACCCCATCTCCCTACCTCTGATTCTGCTCCATGCTCTCCTTGAGATTGAAACTCTATAAGGCTGCTGGATGGGAGTGATCCTTTGGGTGAGTGTTACATGAGAAATGCAGACTCAGAACAAAATTCAGTCCTTCAGACACAGCACAGGGAAGGGAAGGGCCCTGGCCTGGGAGCTGAGGACCTGGGATCTGAATGCAGCTCTATCACTAAGCCCCAGTGCACCTTGATTTTGTTTGGGCCCGGGTTCATCTTCTGTGACATGAAGGGGTCAGGGGAGGACCTTTAAGCTGTCTTTTGCCCTAAAACCCTAAGATTTTCAGGCTAAGGCCTTTTGTTGTTATTCAGTCGCTAAGCTAAGCCTGACTCTTCGCAATCCCATGGACTGTAGCACGCCGGGCTTCCCTGTCCTTCACCATCTCGCGGAGCCTGCTCAAACTCATATCTGTTGAGTCAGTGATGCCGCCCAACCATCTCATCCTCTGTTGTCCCCTTCTCTTGCCCTCAGTCTTTCCCGGCATCAGGCCTAGTTCTTGCTCAGCTTGTCTTGGGGCTGCATACTGGCCATGAGGTCTGGATGCATGCTGGCCCAACCTGTGACTTCCTTGATCTCAGCATCCCAGGAGGCACCCTGAGCACACAGAGCTGGGTTACGTTCCCCAGGAACCTTGTTAATTTCTGACTCCATCTCCCCTCTTGTCCTGCCCATGCAGGATGGCCACTCCCTCCTAAACATTACTACCTCTGTTTCCAGCGTCTGGCTAATGATAGTTGCCAAACTGTAAATGAATGAATGAATGAATGAATAAGTGAATGACTGAACACCTGCCTGTAATAAACCTTTATCACAAGGCTGCAATGACTGTTAACTCATCTGTCTTCTTCAAAGAGCTACGAGTTCACCCATACCTAGGGCTTCTACAATGCGGGAGACCTGGGTTCAATCCCGGGGTCAGGAAGATCTCCTGGAGAAGGACATGGCAACCCACTCCAGTATTCTTGCCTGGAAAAGCCCATAGACAGAAGAACCTGGCAGGCTACAATCCATGGGGTCACAAAGAGTCGGACAGGACTGAGAGACTTCACTTTCATTCAGGGTTTCTGTGCTAGGTTCTTGTTCTGGACATAGTTAGGATAAAATGATTGGGATGGAATGCTCTAAAAAGTGCAGTGGCATACAATATAAGACCTTGGAGCTGACCCTGGGGGGTCTGCAGGACACATACAGCTGATGCTGACCAGCCCGGCCACAGGAAGCAAGGTGCTGGACGTGCAAGGGTCACAGGACTTTGAGCTCCAGAGACACCAACAGCATCTGGTGGATGGGGGCAGGATTGTTTATGCCCCTTTGGGCCAGATCTAGGCTGGGGTTCCGACCCAGAGGTGGTTCAATCTGTTCACTTTTGTATCTGGCTGGCTCTGCACCCCACTAGACCGGGTCTGTCCCGTAGACCTTTCTGCAGAGACAATATATTTTATACACCTGTACTAACACAGTACTAGTAACATGAAGACCAAACTAGTTGAGATGTGGCTCATGCAACCCAGGAACTGAATTTCTTATTTTATTTAAATGAACTTAAAATAGCCTGGGTGGCTAGTGGCTACCGTGCTGGACAGCCCAGGTCTGGACCTTTAATACACACAGCATGTCTGAGTAGACCCACACCTGACTTCAGGATCACACACTTCCGACCTCACACCATATACGAGGTTGGACATAGGAGCACTGCCTCCTGCTGTGTTAGCAAGCCTGCATTCTCGCTGGTCCCGTCTCCAGCTCTGGCATCAGAAACCTGGGCTCTGGTCTCAGTTCTGCCTCTGACAAGCTATGGACATACTGTTGGGACTCTGAGCCTCAACTTCCTCATCTTGCAACTTCGTGGGGTGGTTGGGGAAAAAGAGGAGAATGTGTATGGCAACTAGCTGGCCCACACGGGGCACTCCACAAGCACTGGTGCCCTCCTCTGGTCCCTCCTTCCACCCAGCTCCTCAAAGCTGCTCTTGATTCTGATGGGTTCCATTATCTGGATGGTTGAGACCCAAGGACTCTCAACCATATGATGGTTCCTCCAGAGTCCACCCTGCCTTTTCCCTCTGGGTGTGGCTTGGGTCTGAGCCCTTAGTCCACCCTCAGCTCCCTCTTTCACCCCACACCAGTGACCCCTGAGAAGAGCTCTCTCCACTTCCCACGGTGTCTGGGGGCCAGGCTAGAAATACACAGGCAGAGAGGGAGCTATGGGACAGAATATGGTGGCTTATATGTTTTGCTTGGATTTTTTTTTTTCTTTAGGAGGAGGGATGTTATGGGTTTGGGAATGAAATTGTTTAAAAAGCACAGATCTTGACAAAACAAAGCCAGCGCCTTCTTCCTCCACAGCCTCTCAAATTTCTTCCCCGACCCCCGGAGACAAATCCTGGGGCAGCCTTCCGAGTCTCTGAAGAAAGATGTTATGCTGTCAACATTTGGTTTCTTATAACCTCTGGATGGATAAAAGTTAGTCATGTGCATGGTCCGTGGAGACTCCAAAGGGGGGCTGTGAGGAACGTGAGATCACAGCCCAGCGAGGGTTTCCTTACATTTTGAGAAAAATAGCCTTCAGGATAGATTACTTTTTCTCGAGGTAGAGATGGTGTGATGGAAGGAAAAAGCCTCAGGGGAAGGAACCTGAGGTTCTAATGGTCTGTGAATACCCAGATGTGCCAGGCACCAAGCTTGCATCTTCCTACACAAGACAGGTCCCAGCTCTGCACTTGATCTGGGAAAGTCTTAGGGGCTCAGTTTTCTCATCCATAAAATGGAGCCAGTAATGAGCCTGCCTTACAGGGCTGCTGTGAGAGAGCCCCAGAGAGGCTAGGAGTTGTAAAGTGCCATGACACACACTATTTATGGGAGGTTTCCCATGGTCTTGCACGAGCTCTATTCACAGAGACCAGCCCTGACCTTTCTTTGAAAATTTTCAGATTCAACAAAAAAACATCTGGCTGAGGACAAGGAGCCCCCCAGGAAGTGGATGTAGGCCCTGATGATTAAATTACTAACCCTGCCCCAACCCCGCCTAGAACTGAAGACAAATTTTCTAAGTGTAAACGGCTCCTTCCATCCATTTCTCCCAATGCTCTGAAGATCAGTCTCTTTCCCACCCGTTTCCTCACTACAGCAAGAAGAGATGGTTTGGAAATGAGACCTCAAGATGCAACCCTGAAAACAATTTTAAATGGAATGTGTGACACAGCGTGTGGTCAAACTGCTTGGAGAAGCAGCATGATGCATGAGGTTTAAAGAGAGGAAGAGTTTTAGGTTCAAATCCCAGCTGAGTTCTAGGCTGGCTGGGTGATCTTGGCCAAGTTACTTAACATCTCTGAGCCTTTTTAAGTTGCTGAGCTGTAAAATGCAGGTAAAGATAACTACATGGCAGGGTATTCTGGAGGAATACGTAGGGGGTGGGGTGATACCTAAAGGTGACTAATGTGCAAAGCACTTAATAAATATTCACTGAATTGAGATGAATCGCATCAGCACATGCCATTCTCGCCTCCCCGCTTCTCCCAACACCTCTAGTGAAAGCTCAGCTTTTCTGAGCTCTCCCTGCCCCACCCATCCAGAGCAACATTCTTTTCCAACGACTCAGTGGCTAGAGGAAGATGGAGAGCATTTGGCCAGAACAACGACCTCATTAACTCCCTCGTCTCGCCATCTGTTATCTATCAGGAACCCCTTGCACGGAGGCAGGTGACCAATAAAAGCCCTCCTGTTTCCCTTTGTCTCTGGGCCAGTGCGTGACAGTGCCAAGTCATCCCAACCCTGGGCTCCTGTCAGGGCTCAGCTCTGGCCTGTGATTCGTCGCTAGGGCAGGGGTTTTTCTGGGCTCAGGAAAAGAAAGCTAAGTTCACAGCCAACTCGGAGGCAGCAGCCGGGCCCAGCTGGCCTCCTCTGTAGGTCTAGAGAGAGTCTGAAAACCAGCAAATGACACTGCAAACATGGTGGAGTAAGCAGGTCATTACTCACAGCACCGGGATCTCTGATTTAAATGAACCAGTTCTTTATTCCTCTGGGGCCTTGAAAACATTACTTGATTTATAAAAGGGAGAGCTGCACTCTAGTTTTTCAGGAATCTTAAGTTTGCAGAAAGTAAGTTACTGGGGGTTCATGCAGATGGTAAATGCTCAACAAATGTGAACTGTTATTACATCAAACATTTGCTGAGGATTTTATGCCTGCTGCTGGCTAGACACAGGTTTGGCTCTGAGTTTCCTGGCGTCCAATGGGAAATAGCAAACATGATCAATTTCACAATTCCCAGTGTCTACAAGTGTGCATACAACATTACAAGAGTGCAGCCACTATTGTTGTTATTGAGTTGCTAAATAGTGTCTCACTCTTTGCAACTCCATGGACTCTAGCCCAGCAGGCTCCTCTGTCCATGGAGTTTCCCAGTCAAGAATATTGGAGTGGGTTGCCATTTCCTTCTCCAGGAGATCTTCCTGACCCAGGGGTCGAGCTCGCATCTCCAGCACGGGCAGGCGGGTTCCTTACCACTGAGCCAGCTGGGAATGGAGTTCAACCATTAGTGGCACTGAAATCTGAGAGAAGTATTTCCCACAAGTCTTCATAGGGCAGACTGTAGACGATGAAGAAAATGGTGTTCAGGAATAGCCCTTCAAGAGAATGCAGGGACCTGCTTTCTCAAACTGCCCACAGCTTTGATTTATCCATTTCTGACTGCAGGGAAGCCACTGCTACCCTTCTCTCTGAGACACAGGAACAGCAGCTTCTGTTGTTGTATGTTGGGGAATGGCTGCTTCACATTCCAAGCTACTAGCGCCCAGCATCCGTCTTTTGGCCTTTGAGTTTTGTTAGTAAAGAAATTAGAGCCTTATTAATCAACCAATCAGTCAAATAAACCTCATTACCATTAAAGAAGAGAAAGTAAGCTTTATTTATACAATTATAAGGCATTTAAAAAACAAAGAGATTATTATTAATACTTGAGCCTGGCAATCTTCCCAGAGTGGGAAACCGGCAGGGGCTTTGTTCTTGAAGAGGCAACACAGCAGTTACAGATCCCTGCCTCCCCTGCTCCAAGCTGCTGATGCGCTGGATGCCTCTTGAATATTCAGGAAGATTCTGAGGGCCCCTCTGCCTTCAGTGCTGTTTGGGGAAAACAGCAGTGGGTTGCAAGATAGGAGGGTGGTGGATTTCCTGACTCTGGCCTAACCAGATCGCCTCCCTGGGGCGTGGTTTTCCAGCAGTAGCATGTTAGAACTAAAATAACTGCTTTAGTTCAGTTCAGTTCAGTCACTCAGTCATGTCCGACTCTTTGTGACCCCATGAATCGCAACACACCAGGCCTCCCTGTCCATCACCAACTCCCGGAGTCCACCCAAACCCATGTTCATACAGTCAGTGATGCCATGCAGCCATCTCATCCTCTGTCATCCCCTTCTCCTCCTGCCCCCAATCCTTCCCAGCATTAGGGTCTTTTCCAATGAGTCAACTCTTCGTATCAGGTGGCCAAAGTATTGCAGTTTCAGCTTCAACATCAGTCCTTCCAATGAACACCCAGGACCAATCTCCTTTAGGATGGACTGGTTGGATCTCCTTGCAGTCCAAGAGACTCTCAAGAGTCTTCTCCAACACCACAGTTCAACAGCATCAATTCTTCGGTGCTCAGCTTTCTTCACCATCCAACTCCATACATGACTACTGGAAAAACCATAGCCTTCACTAGACAGACCTTTGTTGGCAAACTAATGTCTCTGCTTTTCAATATGCTATCTAGGTTGGTCATAACTTTCCTTCCAAAGAGTAAGCGTCTTTTAATTTCATGGCTACAGTCACCATCTGCAGTGATTTTGGAGCCCCCCAAAATAAAGTCAGCAACTGTTTCCACTGTTTCCCTTGGTCCCATCCCCATGAAGTGATGGGACCAGATGCCATGATCTTTGTTTTCTGAA